>SNQJ01S0109131.1:58167-68598 GCA_010110895.2 Picea sitchensis
TTTCCACTTTATTGTATAATTCCTTGATCATATACATAGATTGATTGTTGAATAGATTGTGCTTTCTTCACTTTGGTTGGTTTGTGTTGTCTTGGTCTTGACTACACGAGAGAACTGGAGTGAAACAAGAGAAACAAAGACCATAGGAAGCAATAATAAGGTATGTTATTATTTCTTTCCTCCTAGTTAATTCAATAGTCAAAATCTAGGGAAAGAGTATTATTCTGTCTTGCTTTGTTCTAGATCCAGGTGGATCTAGGGAGATCAGTTTGTGTCCACACTTATGGATTTATCCAATAAAAAAGGAAATGAATCACAGTCGGGGTCATGGGGGGAGGATAATCGGACAAATAACACAGCATTGGCTTGTCAAGGAATGAATAACGGGCACAGGGAAAAGTAACTGTCTACGGAAAGAATGATGATGGAACAAGTGTATGATGATGAAGTGGGGATAAGTGGAGGTTAGAATGCGGGTGGACGAGATAAGTGGTTGTTGGAAGGTGAAAGGTAGAGAGGGAGGAAGGAAAGGACACTGTGCACATTTTCTTACTTGCTCCCAGCTATGCTTGCTTTTACATGTTCAATACATTGGGTGCATCTATCCAACAATGCCACCACGAACCTTGAGGGCTCAATCTTTTCATTTATCTCGAAAGAGAATATTTTCCTTTCTATTTTAGGAAGATTTTCTTGGATCTTTTTCACTTATTAAGCTGTGTCCTGGAACTATGAAATTTGATTCACTAGCCATTTATTGATTTTAAGAAGATCAATTTGGCTCATTTCTTGAATGGTTGCCATAGTTTCTTCTTTTATCTTTTTGGAATTTTTCTGGTTCATTTCTATCTCAATTTTCCCTAGGGCTTCTAAGATATTACTTCCCTCAAAATCAATCATCCCTTTGTCTATTGATGGCAATGCTTCTAGACAAGCTTATTTTACCTCTCTAGAAAATATTTTTCTCTGTCCTAGATTTGTTTCCCAGAACTTTAGGGCCATATCACCTCTTAATTGTTCAGAATGAGAGAGAAGAGGAAAATCAGAGACATTATCTTTCTACATCAATATGAGGACTTCCTGAAACTTATCTTGGGCTGAGCGGGCCTCTTTTTCCTTGAAATATATGTCCTTCAAAGAAAGGTATACTTCCTGATAACACTTTTGGATGGAATCTACCTTCAAAAAAAGGTCTTGCTGGGTAGCTTCCATCCTCTCAATTATTTTCAACACTTGATTTTGGAAGCCCGATATGTCTATCGAGGTACCTTTAGTTATATCCAATCTGGCTTGCAACTATTCTATCAATTCATCACGCTGAGTGACTAGACCTTGGTTGGTCTATGAACTTTGATGGAGCTTCTCAACGTTGGCCTAAAGTTGTTGAATTTGTTGTCGATCATTAGCTCTGATTTGCTCAAAGTCTTGACTCATTCTATTCTTGATATTTTGCTCAGTGGTATATATTTGATTTTGCAAGTTCTCTACCAATAGGCACTTATGTCGCAATGTTTTGGTCAAATTTTCCACAGACCATTGATTGGCAGTGGCAAAATCACCTAATGAACCTACAACTTCCTTTGCAAATTATGGATCATCTCGGTCATTTCCATCATACACGATTCTCTGCCTTTTAATTATCACTCCATCTTTCTGGTGTGATTCCCTTTTCACGATGGCTTTTCGCTTCTTACTAAAAAATAAATCTGAAGGAGGTCTTCGGACAAGATTGGGCTAAGATCACCTGGAAAAAAAAAATTCAAATTAGGATTTCTGAAGTTGGTTTGTAGAGGGGTCAACGATGTAATGGGAGTAGCAGTCTTCGTGGATTGTTGCTTCTTTTTTGTATTTGAGGTGACAACAAGAGTAGGTGGTGTCGAAGGAGGCACATCTTGTCCCTTCTTTAGGAAATCTTTGAGTTGAGCTAGTTCCTGGGGGGTTAGCTGGCCTGCCAATGATTATTTTAATTCCTTTATTAACACCTCTAGTCTCTTTGGGTTTCCCTCAACCCTGTGTTTATCAGCTTGAATTGATTCATAACATGTAGGCATAGATTCCTGTGAAGGGGGAGTGGTTATTGACTCTCCTTGTAGTACCTTTGGTAGACTGTTTCGCCTGTTTTTTTTAAAGCTAAGAAAACAAGCTTGCTAATCCAGGGGCAGGGTTTGGAATATTTTTTGAACTTACTCATAATAACTAAATCCCCTGAATATTTCATCATACGAGAAGTTCTCATGCATATACCTCTTCATGCTAAACTAGTCAAGGTGGTTTTCCACTATCTTACATGGATTGTTTCTCTTGAACTCGATGTCAACCAATTTGACATCCTTTAGGGCCATGGGCTCAACTTTGGAGTGACCAAAATCCAATAATGTAAACATGCCAACTTGAATAGGGAAAGTCGGCCAAACCTTTTTCTGAGCTTCCTTCAACTCCTTGCTGATGCCTCCTATCACTGTCTGGTACACCACTTCTCTGCACACCAGCCTTTCAGGTAAAAATTGTGGGAGAGAATGAGCAGGAACCGAGCAACCAAAAAATATGATGTATGAGAAATTCTCCTCAATGAACCAATCTGCGAGCTTGCCCAGGTTTTCTAGAATATTCTCTGAAATCCGAGGAGGTGGGTGACCATAAAGGGATATATGAACAAGAAATACCACATTGTGACAAATTTCATAAAATAAATCCTTGGCTTTCTCTTCCCATAGCTTAGAATGATAAAAATGAATAGGTTCATAACTTGTCGGAGTCCAATTCTAATTCATCAAGGGGAAAGATGTCATGAAACAAATGGCATCCATGATATATGTCACTATGTAGAAGGGGGTAGGCTGTACTTTTGATTTCACCATTTTATAATAAGCAATTCCCTTGGCCAAATTATCTGACAACATTTTGGCCCAATTGAAAGTGTAACCCTTGGCTACCTCATTCATGATGGATACCCATTCCACCGAGAAATTTTTAGGGATATTCTTCCCGAACATACGACAAAGCATCATGGATAGAAACACCATATGAGTGTCTAAATAAATTGTGGCATACATACCATGAGAATTAGTTCTAAATTTCTTTGGATGTCCCCACCAAGACCTGATTATATTGTGACTATTCCTAGTGTATTGGACACATTCCTTTTGCTCGAACTCTAGAATGAATGCAGAATTGTAAGTATATTTAGGATTAGGAGAGAGTTTATACATTACTTGCAGATGTTCTAGCCGGAAAGAGCCAATGGAAACCTATTGATAGTTGATGATGCTCCTGGTCTGGACATCAACATGTTCCAAGACCCAACTTATCATGTCGTTATAAGGAATGAGTCTCGGTCGTGCAACTATCTTGTGAAACTCTCTCTATGCTATGCATCTAATTTTAGCTGCATAAGAGTCGTCTTCTTATTTGATGGATTCCTCTAGGCAGTTGATGATTTCACGCTCCAGGATGTCAAAAACTTGTGTCCAAGTTTTAACAGTGTATGTGGCTCGCGGAGTGGTGTCTGACTGAATGTCTACATTCGGGTTCAAATATTCTCCTGCTGCATTGGGATCTTTTTCCATTTTACTTGGTTCCATAATATCTAAGGAAACAGAGTGAGGTTACCTGCTGCAAAGAAAATCTGTGAGTTTTTCAATAGATAAAACTGCTAATGGCGACAGGTGAAAATGAATTCGAAATTGAAGTGATTTTATTCAAACAAGGTTCATTGATCTTTGTATAACCTCACCAAAGAAGAATTTATTAACATTAATGGATATGTCTACCCGACGATCTGCAATCCTCATTTGAATCATTATCCTTAGTTAGTCATAAATGCCATCAATATTTTGGCGGTTCACGTTTGGGATTTTTAGATGTGATAGAGTGGGAACCTCCCAAATCTTGAATTTGTGAAAAGGTTATTATCTAGATAATCACTTTTAAAAACCTTAATTAATCATGTTTAAAAAGGTGTGTTAACTTCAAGTATTTTGGGAGTTTGGACTTCGGGAGATTTTAATGTATCTCAAGAGGAACTTCTCGAAACCCGAAACTGCGAAGCAATTAATTGTCTAGTAATCGATATTAAGTCTTAATTAAATGCACTTAATTTCAAGTATTTCGTAAGTTCGGACTTCGGAAATTTTAGAATATAAAATAGGGGAAACGTCTCGAAATCCGAACTGCAGAGTCATTAATTAATTCTTGATTATGATTAAATTAGTTATTTAAATGTTCAATTTACCCTTTTACTTTTTGAAATGTTCACTACTTAGACATTTTGATACTTCGGTGATTCGTCAATTCACTCTTTATTAAATTCCTGAAGGATCATATCCCGCAGTGACGTGGTATATATGATGTCATTCTAGATGACGTGTATAGAAAAGATAGGTTCCACGTGTTACTTGGAAACATGTGAATCCTCCAATGAAAATGTCAAAATTGGGTGCCACGTGTCAACTCAGGAAAGACTCAAAAGGTACACGTGTCCTATGACTTGTGTCTTTAAATGGTTTAGGAAAAGTCACGAGCGGCTACCTTAAGGTTTCAGAGTTTTTATTGTTTAGACCTATTGAAACATCTGAAGCACATAGCTCCAAAGTGACTGTTAGATATTTACCTCTTTAAAAATTAGGGGGATCCAAAACTCCAGAGGTTATTAGGATCATTCGATCAAAATGGTAAACTCATCAATGATGAATATCATGCACGCCTTATTATTCACTAACCAACAATGAATTTGATTTAAAATTGAAAGACCATTTTTTAAGTTTCTACTTTCTTTGGGTAAGATTTTATTTTCATGAGGTGAGAAATATAAGCTCAAAAGTTCATATTTGTGTGTGTTCCAATAGAGACCTAAATGATTTTCCAAATAGAAATCCATAACATCTAATGAATTTAGATTAAATAAAATAAAAAAAAACATACCTACAGTTACCTAAGAATTCGATATTATTTACAACATTATCCTAAGAGGCAAGAGATCTGATATGGTCCACCATAATGTAACAAACTTTGTAAGGAAGAATAGTCTAGAACTTGGAACTTTGGAGCACAATATGAGTTGTAGATTGATATCTGGTACAACCTTATGATGGATCAACGAAACTTGGAGATATTTATTCGAAGAAAAACCTTTATGGAATTGTTTATTTCTTATTTTCAAACCTTTTCTGCCAGAAAGATGGTTTTCAAATAAGATCTGTCTAACTGCACCTAGAGGATTTTCACAGTAAGAAATTTTTATTTTTATTATTATCTTTTTTAATTCTAAGGAATGTTTTCCAACAAGCTGGTTTTCAAGCATTCCAAGGTCTGATAGTGCATGAGACATGTTTTCTCCATAAAGTTTATTAATAAAGAGAATGGGATAACACGGTGACTCAACATTATAAGTGATTTGAGTCACTTTATTGCATGGGTTAGCGATGGTCGGAGCAGGAAGTAGGAAGTGATGAGGCTGAAGTTGTGAATTAATAGTAGTGGTTATACAAAATATATTATAAGGAAAATATCAAACATCAAGGGAAACCACATAATCAAAATAACTTTATGAACTTCAACATGTAACTATTTAGAAGAGGGAGGAAATGCACATGCATACTGTGGTACTGTTGAATGAGCCAAAATCTTCATTTGTAATAGGGGAAGAGAAACTCGATTTTTATAACATTGGTCTTCACTTCTTATTCAAACTAATTCTTCATTTATCTTGTTCTTGATCCATCGATAGACATGAGTGATAACACACAAGTAGCAGTAATGGTGTAACAAAAACTGTAATGTGCCGCAACTTTTGTGTTGCATATTTTGATGTTGCAGCAACTGTTGTAGGGTGTTGTAGAAACTATGTTGCAACATCTGTGTTGCAACAATTGATGTAAGGAGTCATAGTTCAGAATAGTTCAGAACAATGTGGGAGTTGTAGAAACTGTATTGTAGCACTCCTTTAGTCATATCCTTGTAGAAATATCCTATAAATTTGAGCTTCCAATCTTGGAACTTGCATGACTCAATATATCCCTATTGGATGTCACAAAATTTTGTCTTCAAGAATCACTTCTGCATGGATTGACCTTTTTAATCCTCCCGAGACCTACAAAAAAAAAGAGCACTTTCCTGCACTAAAATGTTAGATCGTGGAAGAACAAAGGTGTGTGGTGTTTCTTCATCTAAGAAATATAAAAAAAATCACAAATAGTTCATATAAATCATATCTAATAATGATAAACAAAGAAAAATCCATCTTTTACCTGCTAAGGACCGGTGGCCACCTCAAGCTACCCAACAATACTCTTTTGTTAATAAATTTGATGTATGATGTCCACCTGAAGTGATTCCAAAGATAGAGTGAATTAGATTCATATGGATATATACATTATAAACATGTTTTGAAAGTGCCATCAAACGATATTCCAAACGTGTTGTGGAACATGTTGCATGACAAAGTTGCTTTTGATTTTCAACCTAGACCGATAATCATGGTTTTTGGTGTAGAGTTTTCATTTAATTATGGATAGAAATGATTTCAATTGGACATGAAATTAAATTAATGTAGGTACCTATATTATAAATATATTTTCAAAACAAAAAGAAACGATGGGTCAAATATTTCAATGAACAGACTAGGAAACAAAGTTTGAGCAGTGCAGATTTAGTATCAAGGGTTAGTATCTCATGCATAACTTTCTTGTATGATATCAAAATTGAGTGATTTAACTATATTTGTAAACTATATTCATAGAATAATACACCATAGAAACAGTTTTGCAAAATTCATCCATTAGGTCTCCCAAAACTAGACTATCCCAACTTTGTTCTTGATTTTCCTGTTTGACAACTAGTGAGTCTTTTGACCATATCTTTTCCGTTTGATATCCAAATTGAAAAATTAAAATTGGGTTAGAAACTAGATTTCAAGAGATATTTTGGATAGAAACCAGTTTTAAAAAAATGCCCATTTGGTCTCCCAAAACAAGACCAACTGTGTTTTCAGTAAATTTAAGAACCCCACATGCTATAAATTTTGACCAAAAAAATATGCTTCTATATTATGATTTGGATATGCATGAATTTTGGTAGGCATATGATTTTAAATATAAGGTATACACATACCAAAAATTTCAAGCATCCAATTCTTAGATTGAGTGAGATTACCAAGACTTGGAGAAAAATGCAAAAACAAACACCCAAATCAAGAATAAAAGAATAATTAAGCATTTAAATTCAAAATGGAGTATGGTAGGAATGCGATCCTGAAATAACCATCTTGGGATCCCATGAAGTTACCAATTAATTAAAATATGGGATGGATTTCCCAATTACTTAAAATATGTAAGGAATGAACCATTGGTCATTTTATGGACATATTCCCATCCGCCGAGACACCTAGGTACCTAATCGCGGTGCTCACCAGTTCTCTAGGAGAATTTTCTGGGTATGGGATGTATCAAATTCAATATTATATTAATTATAGCATGACCGCCATTCACCAAGAAACAATTATAGAATATGAAACATGTAAGTCTATGGAGAAAACTCATTTTAAATCTATTAGAGGATCAAGATCCTTTGTTCACTTGAATACTGTGATTTTGGAGCAATATACCAGTTGGGAACCAACCGTGCCTTTGGGACAAACAATGGTATAAGTTTGATTGAGAAACTATTGTACTCAAGGTATAAACATAAACCTGATTGTAGATATTGAGTGATTGTTCATCCTATGGACATATTTCCATCTACCAATACACCTAGGTACACAACCACATTCCTTGCCAATTTTCTAGGAGAATAGTATGGATACGAGATGTACCAACGTCAATCCCATATTCTTTGATGCACCTACCACTGAGGACTTATAGTGAAACATTATTTCACCAAGAAAATATAGGATATGAGATATGTAACCACACTTTACCAAGAATACTAAAAAATAACTATATAATTATGCCAACCATTAATTCCTTAAACATTGATTCACACGATTTTCCAAAAATAAAGAGACTTGGTGCATCGAAGAAAATAAACATGAGTTAGAGGATGGAAAAGAAATAAGAGAGGGATGAGGAGAGGGAGAAGATGAAGAATTGGAAAGAAGAAGGTCACAAGATTGGATGAAGGAGAGAAGGATAGAAGGAAAATGACATCTCATTCAATATTTTTTACTTTCATGTCCAACAACAAAATTGTAATTTGCAAATCTCACATAATAGAGTCTATAATATTCCTAACTTGGATAGTCTAGGAAACGATGCTAATGTGTGTGTAGGATCAAAGGTTTACATCATATAAATGATCATACAAATAATAAATGCGACAAAGGACTGCAAAGTTTGTATTATGATATCTTTGTGAATTACAAAATGGCCGAATGCGGCTGAATAAACTAACAATACTCAATTAGATCAATAGACAAATGATCTTAGCTAGAATACAAATAAGCAATTGCGGCTGAATAAAATAACAACACTCAGCTAGATCTAAAGACAAAAGTATCTTAGTCGGAATACAAATAAGAAACTAAAAGATAATACCTGGAATATCGGAGCACTGTGGAATCAATGAAGAATGATGGAAGACCTAGATGATCTTCCTGGTGACTAGGGTGTGTCTTTCAACACCAAAATCAGCCAATTGGTGTCTTCCTCTTGGAATACATTGAACTATCTCTCCTGAGATGTGCCTCTTCTCCTCAATGACAAGTCATAATTTGCATAATGATGAATTAGGTCGCTGACCCTTCCTTTATATCTTTTCAAAACCCTAATTCACTGTTGACTTCAAAATTCCTAAATCACCGATAAAACCCTAATTCACTATTGACTTCTATTTTTAGCTCATAATGACTTAAAAACACTTTTAACCCTTTTTATCTCAATGTCACTTTCTGAATATAACACCTGTGACTAGAGTGACCTCTAGTAACCTTGTTTACCCCTCTTTGGCCCTGGCTATAGTCTAATGGGGTGGTTTAGACCATTAAGCCTCCTCTCTAGAGCTCCTATTTGGAAAGGAAAATTACAATTATCCCTTCCTGAAATTTCTTGTCCTCAAGCAATACTAGTCCAGGGTGCTGCAACACCTGCTCACTCTCCCAAGTAGCATCCTCTACTAGAATCCCTCTCCATCTGACCAAATTCTCTCTGATGACCCTGCTCCTTAGTTTCCACTCTTGGAACTCCAAAACCTCCTCTGGAACTAACTCCAACCGTCCCTCCTCATCCAACGGGGGAAGATCCTCTGATGTGCTAATGAATTGTCCCACTTCTTTTTTGAGGCAAGACACATGGAACACATTATGAATATTTCTCCCCTCTGAAAGCTCTAGCTCGTAAGAAACCTCGCCTACTCGACGCATGATCTTGCAAGGACCATAAAATTTGGGCATGAGATTTTTGGCCCCACTCTTCTTCAGAGATGACTGTCTATAGGGTTGGAGTCTCAAGAAAACCAAATCTCCAATCTCAAATCTGTGCTCTATCCTGTGCCTATCAACACTTATCTTCTGTCGGTTTTGCACCATCTACATGTTCTCTTTCAACAACTTGAGAATCTCCTAACTCTCTATGATCCAATCCTTGGCCTTGGAATCTCTTCTCTCCTCGAAGACCCAGTCTACCAAAGTGGGAGCATCATATCCATAAAATGCTTGGAAGGGTATCATACCAATGGACATGTGGAAGGTGGTGTTGTAGAAATGTTCTCCTAAATGTAACCACTTTACCCACATTCTCTACTATCCTCCTACATAGTTCCTCAAATACCCTTCAACCCACTTGTTGACAATCTCGATCTGCAAATCTATCTAAGGGTGATAGATGGTGCTAGGTGTCAACTCTGTCCCCACCAACTGAAACAACTCTCTCTAAAATGTCCCTATGAACTGACTGTCCCTGTCACTGACAATGTTCTTTGACAACCCATGAAGTCTGAAGACCTCCCTAAAGAAAATCTCAACTACCTGAACTATGTTGTACGCTATTGGTATGGCGTATAAGTGAGAAAACTTGGTCAATCTGTTGACCACTACATAGATACAGTCCTTACCCTAGACCTTGGGTAGACCTATAATGAAGTCCATAGATATACTCTCCCATTTATGCTCTAGAATGGGGAGTGGCTGAAGTAGCCCTGCTGGAAGAGCATGCTCTGAGTTTTTTTTATGGCAAGTCACACACTCACTAACATGTCTCATAACGTCTTGTTTGAGGCCCTTCCATGATAACCTATCTCTGATATGTCTGTAGGTTTTGAAAAACCCCTCATGGCCTGCTAGAGGTGAATCATGAACTGCGGTGAGGATCTTTTTCTTAAGCCCTGAATCTGGCACCAAGTAGACTCTATCCTTGTAAAATATGACATCGTCAATGACCCTATACCTGTCATCCTATATCTTCCCATCCATCACCTCACAAGAGAACTTGTTCTTGGAATATT
>SNQJ01S0109132.1:24385-39146 GCA_010110895.2 Picea sitchensis
AAGATTTAAGATGAGAAGGCAAATCATTCTATGTTTCAAACAATTAAAGTCTTAGAAGATGGAGGAAGAATATAGAGAAAAACAATTTGAAAATTAGAGCAATGTATCTTCTGATAAACATTACCTTAACTTTCAAGGAGAAAAGGTATGTTTGTCTATGTATCTTGAAACTATAATATATTTTGAACTTTAAAGAATACTTCTTTGAATTCAAAAAAAGGAATAATGAAATATAAGCACATGTCTCCTTTTGTACTCATAGTATTTTAGAAGAAATCTAAAACTTTTAATGATACCTTTGTAGCACTATGATGATAGTTGTTGTACTAAATCATCACATTCATAGAAGTAGATACATCTAAGCAGAAATTGAGAATATGGAAATAACAAAGAAAGGGAAATCACATAATCTGAAACACAAAATTTTGAATCTTCAAAACTTGGATATATTTTTATTAAGACTTAAGCTCGGGCCAAAAATCTCCTTTAAATTGAGTTATCATGAGTATTTATACAAGATAATTTGAAACCAAAAATGGTTATTTGATCCTATTTTTTATAAAATTGAGATACTACAAAGTATTTCACTCCCTAGAAATAGGACAGTTGGAGGAGTCAATTCCTAATTTTCTTCTTCTTTGATGAGTCACCATGCCAATAGTTGGAGGAGAATATTCTGAGTCGCATCTGAAGGGTAACTGAAATATTTCATCTTCCTGAATGAAATGTCCAACTTAGTGTACTTTTCATATGTAGGGCTATGTGAGAATAAATTATTTATTTTCCATAAAAGATAGAAGTCATCTATAAGTAGATCGACAATGGTTTGACCTCTTAGAGTGTTGGTCATGTTCTGAAACTTATCATATTTTTCCCTAGAAATAAACAATTTTTTTCTGAAATCTTCATATAGAAATAACTTGCCATCTTTATCCAAGGCTGAAGGTAACCACATTTTCACTAAATTCTCAAACTTGTTGGAAAATGATTCCACATTTCTTTTCAGTGTTATGCATTCATTATAAGATTGCTACATCATATTCCTCTTTGTGAAGATTCTTTCAGTTTCCATTACCATTGTTGTTCTATCATTAACCCCTTTCTTCAACAATGTATCTATAGAACTTGAATTCAGGAACTTTATGAATTGAGTGGCTACTTGTGCTCTTGTTCCCAATTCATGAAATGATTTATGTATCACTTCATCTGCTTCATCTGCCAACAACATTTCATCATCTATGATTTTGAAGTAATCCCAAAGCCCGACTACTTCATTGATAATCTCATCCCAAATGAGATGCTGGCTCCTACCAAATATGGTTTTCCTGGTAGCTTAGTATTCATTTTCTCCATATCAGTCAACATTTAATCCTTTAGATTTTGATATTATGAAATAGTTTTATCTTTGTCTTTGATTTCTTCTTTCTTCTCTAAGATTGTTTTATTTAGGATTTGAATCTCAACACCTTTCAAAATTATATTTGTTAATGCTCTTGATAGTCTAGCTATTGGATATGATGTTTATGTTGCTTGAGAAGAGGAAGACCCTCCTTTTAAACTTTCAATCTATTTTTTGTACATTACCATATGTTAGCCCATCTATGCATTTTTCTTCACAATATGATATTTCTCTGCCTAAATTTCCTGGAGTTCTAGAGTTTGTACATGGCCAATTCCTGGTATTTTGAGATTTTGTGTCAAAACTTGGATTTATTTGTCTTTTTTTTATCCATGATTGTATCTATGTATCATCTTTTGGATTTTTTCCAAGTTCTATTATCCATTTTTATAACTCCTCCACTCTTATTTGCCTGGTTCTAGTAGCCAATTTTTCATTATTCAACTGAGTTCTGAGTTTATCATTGATGGCTTTAAGTTTCTTAATTCCAAGATTGGCTATCATAGCATCTTTGTTTATCATCTCTGTAGTCTGTATGTGCAAATCAAACTTATCCAAAGGATGAACATTGTTCATATCTATAGAGATTTTTGTCACTTTGTTATGATCCTTTGGCTCCATGACTTCTATATTCATCCTCCCTTTCTCATATTCTAAAGTTGAGATCATTTAGTTATGATATGTATCTTCGTCATAGATTTTAGGAATCATACTTTTCTTGATGCTTGCACCTGCCTTTCTAACTTCAATAAACTACTAAAATTGGTCCAATTGCCTTGATTGATCATTGGTTCCTGACTCTGACTCACTTTAGCTTACCACACCTTTGAGATTTTTTGCAGACATCACTTCTACAGTCACAACAGTGCCTATTTTCTTTGGCACTATTTCTTTAGGCATATATGTTTCCTCTTCTTCAATTTCGTCTAATTTCTACTTCTTGGATGATTATTCTTCCCTCGTTTTTGAACTGTTTAAATCATACTCTAAATGTTTCCTTTTGTATTTATTTTCAAACTTTTATGGATTTTGTCTGATTGGAAACTTTCTTGACTACTCAGGTGCTTCACCATGGATCTATAGAAAGTCCATAAAATCTTTCCAACTGTCTTGGTTTGCTAATATTTCCAATTGATCTTTTTGTTGATGTTGATAAGGACTTTTCCCATGTGAAATTGTTCTTGATGAAATTATGCCATGAGGGACATAATTCCATGATTCTCCTTGTTGTAATCCTAGGGCTGAAAGTATCTTTGTTATAACCTACAATGTTGATCTGGTATTCACAATGAAAGGACCTACTTTCTTCTTTAATTTGAAATTCTCCTTATACTTGTTAGGCTCAAAATGAATTTCACCAAAAATTAATCTATGCCTAATATATTCAAGAGAAAAAATATTGGGAGTCATAAAAACAAGAAAGCGAAATGGAGCAAGTTGACAACCATAAATCCTTATTTCAGTGTAATGTTCAAACACATACCGGTCTCCCACTCTTTTCTATGGGCTTAATTGTAACAGTTTCTTGCACTCATGAAATATTCTAGGGGGGTCTTTATTATATATGATTTGGTAAGATTTTGACATAAATTGATCCACATATTGTGAAAAATCAACATTCAAAGGATTTTTAATAATCACAGAGGTCCAATGAGAGACAGAGGAAGGGTTACAAAGGTCATATTCAACTTTTAACCCTAGATTTGTGAAATGAAAATCTTGTCTAAATAGAAAGAGATGAACTAGGTAGGACGGGTATCTGAAGTCTCTAAGAGCCTCGAATTTGAAAATATGATAATGAATTTGATCTACTATGAACTAGGCATAATTGAATTTGGTAATGGTTTTGGTTGTGATAGGGAAGATTGATACCATTATCCCTAATACAAATTCATCTACTGTTAAATAATTCACTTTCCCTAATATCATATAAATCATTAAAATTATTTTATGAGAAGTCTCAGGAAAGAGGTTTGTTTGGATGACAAAATTATCTCCAGGAACATCAAGGTTCACATAGAGGTAAGATTGTAGTAAATAAATCATGTCTTTTGATTGCATTTCTCTGAAAGATTTGGCTTCCACCAGTTCATTTAATCGTTCACTATCAGGGTTAAGTGACCATCTCATCATCTCATTTATAGTATGGATATTTAATTCAATGAGAATGGACCTGGCTTTAGAGATTATATCTCTTTTGGCTGGAAAATAGTTCCCAGCACACCATACTATGAATTCTTGGAAATGGTAAACCTGGGGAAATAAAAATTTGGAAATATCAGACTCACATGCATAATAGTGGTCAACTAAATCTCGGAAGCCTTGTTTTTCCTGTTGGCATAACACTGAGGTATCAAATGATACAACAGGATCGAAGACGTCCTTATCTCTGTCAACAAGATCTTCCTCTATGGGGTTTCAAATTTTCTTACTTTTTGTGGACTGTGATGTTTTCATTTTTA
Source organism: Picea sitchensis (assembly GCA_010110895.2). NCBI lineage: Eukaryota > Viridiplantae > Streptophyta > Pinopsida > Pinales > Pinaceae > Picea > Picea sitchensis. The sequence goes on from SNQJ01S0109132.1 coordinate 28,247, forward strand.
TATTGATAACAAAAGAATAAAAAGGTTTTAAAATTACCCGTGGAGGATGATGACTTAGACAGGTATCGGACTAGAGTAACTATGGTGAATATTCACAAGAACTGTTGACTAGGTTCTCTAAATCTTCATAAACTCAAAATAAATTAAACATTTGGACCTTTTCCCCTTTTACCTTTTGAAATACATACGTGCCATTAAATTATTAGCGGAAAATAATTACAAATTCAAATTTTACCTTTTTCGTCGGTTGATGTGATGTTGAACATGTGTCAGATCCATGTCTATTGTGGGGGGTCGGGCATGGTTAGGTTAACCACACACCACAGGGGCCACAATTAACAGATGAGCACCACATCAAAAATAGGTTGACCATGGTAGATTTTTTCTCCCCCCCACCCCCTTTTGTTAAACGTCGAGCATGTGCGAGGCGCAATTCACTATGAGTCATTGATCTTTATATCTAGAGCACGAGGTCTAATCTTCATGAAATCACATGTTTATTAATATGAAACTATATAATAATAAAAATATAAGTCTATATTAAGTTTAAACGAAATATAAACTTTATTAAAACTTAAATGGAAATCAAACTATGTAATAAATATTTGTAAGTAAACCTTATTTTCTTTTAAATAAGAAAAACTATTCTAAATAAATTTTAATTTCATTTATTTGAATTTAAACTAATCTATTTTTAGTTTATTTTTGTGTTTTATTTGTTTTTTTTTTGTTTTTTTAGCAAGATCAAAATATCTTATTATTCCTAACTTAGAAGTTATAAAATTTGAACTTTGTTACAACACACACCACCGCCATCAAGTACCTCAAAAGGGGTCAACCCTACTGATTTTATTTTAATAGGAAAATGGGTGGCTTCCTGCAAGATTAAACCATTAAAGAGATAACCATATAAATAATCATAAGTGGATGAATTAAGAGAATTAAAATATTTTCTTGAAGAACTTAGGATCAACATCTTTTGGCTTCCAAAACTAGGGGGAAACCGATCTGGAGAACTTAGGACCAACATATTTTGGCATCGTTTCCGGGGAATAGAAAATTGAAGCATCTTTCCCTGGGAGAATGACAATCATCAGATCTGATATTTGATGGTGAAAAAAGATTGAGCACAAAATTGACTGCCATATTTCACCTGGTGACTCCACCAAATTCAAATCTATTAAGGAATCATGGCTCCCAAGTGGGGATTTAGGAAATCAAATCCTTGGCATATTGAAGCCTCAAAATTCAACCTTGACCTAAATGGTGACACACAAAATTATGATCCAGAGAGGAAACTAATAAATTCCACACTTGCTCGGAGACACCCCTTTCCATCCAAAGGAAAGTCTACATCTAAAAAAGATGCCCATGTCCTCAACAAAAGGAAGCCTAAGATTGTTAGTTTTGAAAACGCCCTTGTAATTAGCCCTTAGAAATATCCTGTCTCAACCTCCACCTCATCATATTCTCAAGAAAAAACACCCACATCTCCTCCTCATCCTCAAATCCCAGTTGTCCCAAACATGGTTGTCAATAGGATGGAAGCTATCATTACAGCCAAGTATGCACCTTTAGTGTTGCCTCAAAACTTAAATGCCTTTCCCATAGTTGACTACATGAAATATTTTCCCAGATACAATGGTGAGGGAGAGTTGACTATTGAAGAACATATGGTATCATTTTATAGTTTTGCAAACAACTTTAACATTGATCATGCAAATGTATGGATGAGGTTGTTTGTGCAAATCTTGGATGGAGAGGTAAGGAATTGGTTTCGTCGTTTAACTCCATCTTCTATCATTGGTATTGAGGCATTGGATGAGGATTTTCTACAACAATGGGGAGATAGGAGAGACTACATGTACTACATAACTAAGTTTGGGGCTTTAAGAAGGAATAATGGTGACTCTATATCACACTTCACTAAGAGGTTCAATAAGATGTATAAAAAGATTCGTTCAGATTGTACTTTGATACCTTGGGAGTCATTGACATCAATGGTGATTTCCCTCGCACTTGTTAACGGTTTTCATCAATGATCGGAAATCAAGTGGTTTCTACCATGTTCAACTTCAGCACATGTAATCACATGGCTAGATTCATTCTTTCAGGTGACGGGATTGAACACCCTGGGTCTCATCTTTTTGATCCAGGCTGCGATGGAGTATGTATAATTTGTATCGGCACATAGATCCACTGTGTATGTCACGTGGCTATGTTTTCATTATCCAAGTCTTCTCACATAGATCCACAGTGTATTCCTGGTGGCTATGTATCATTTTGATGACATGGATCCACGGTGTATGATTGGTGGCCATGACCTATGTTTATGATGGGAATGCCTACCTCAAAACTGGTATTATATTCTACAGATGCTTGGTTGTTTACAGGTTTTTGATTAGGTGCGCTCCTTGTTTTTGACACACACACGCATTTTAAAAAGTATTTCATCTGTCACAAGTTCCGGCCTCATACTTTGGGGGGCATTCTGTTACACATGATTTTGTTCACTCTCGTGATGTCTCTACAAGTGATGTATTTAGGCTCCCACAAGGACTTTTTGCCTGAGAAAAGTGACTGTTGTCTTCTTCCAAAAAACACATTTTTAAGATGAGTTCACAAGATACCTATATTATAGGGTGCGAAAATCCTTCATTCTCGCAGGCAACTCAAACTTAGAGTGTGAACTATTCGAAGTCTACTCTATAGGTAGGGTGTGAACTTGTTTCAAAGCTTGGAAAAGAGAAGAGGTCACGAAGGTTCTAGAAGGGAATCTTCTAGAAAATGAGTTGGCATTCGCATGGTTGGAATCCTACTGACTTCTCAGATTTAGTGGGATCATCCTCATCGATTTAACCATCTCTCCTTCTCGTATATATTGAAAGGTTTCTCATGGAAAAGGTTAAGCAAGATTGAATGAAGAATTGGTGAAAGAATTGTGTGAAGAACCTTGTTTGGACAGAAGCTTGAAGACTCTATTTGTTCTATCAAGTTGTATTGGATCATCTTCATGAAAATGTAGAGAAAGTGTGTGTGTGTTGGAACCAAGGGTCACTAAAATGAAGCTTGTGACATCAAGGTGATTAGGTTGTATCTTCTACTTTCATTTAATATAATACAGTGGCATGTCCCTTTCCCATAAAATCACGCTTATTTTATTGCGTAACTCCTTGATCATATGCATAGGTTGACATTGAATATACTTTGTTATCTTCACTTTGGTGGGTTTGTGTTGTATTGGACCTGATTTCACAAGAGCACCGGAGCGAAGAGGGAACAATAGAGACCTAAGGAAGCGATATAAAGGTATGCCACTCATTCCTTCTTATTAGTAGATTCAATGACTACAACTTAGGGAAAGAGTTGTGTCCTGTCTTGTTTTGTTCTAGATCTAGGTGGTCTAGGGAGATCTGTTAGTGTCTGCACCTACCGATTTATCCGATAACACCAGGGAACTTCCAAATGACCGGAGAGACAGGTATGCCAGCCTTATGAAAATTTTTGCTGATATTTTTTCATGGTCTTATGAGGACTTGAATACCTTTGATATTGACATCATTCAGCACAAGATTCCTCTAAAGGTAGGATAAAATCCATTTAAGCAGAAAATTAGGCAATTTAATACTTTTATAATGTTCATTATTGAAAAAGAATTGAAAAKGATGCTTGATTCAAAAATCATTATTCCCTTGAGATATTCATATTGGGTGGCCAACTTGGTACCTGTCAGAAAAAAGAGTAGAGAAATAAGCTTGTGTGTAGACTTCAAAAACCTAATCAGGTGTTTGTTGAAAGAAAACTATCCACTGTGCAAGATGGACAATATTTTGCAAAGGGTAGTAGGTTCCCATAGAATTTCCATGTTGGATGGATATTCTGGATACAACCAAATAGCAGTACTTGAAGAAGACAAGGAAAAAACATCCTTCAAAATCATTCATGTATGAAAAAATTCCCTTTGGCCTGATGAATGCAGGGGCCACCTTTCAAAGGGCCAGCGACATTGAATTTGTCGCTGATAAGGATAAATTCATGGTTATATACCTTGATGACATCATCATATTCTCAAAATCTGATGATGAACATCTGCAGCACCTAGAGCAAATCTTTCAAAAATACAGAAGGTATGGAATCTCTTTGAATCCCAAAAAATACCTTTTTGATATGTTAGAAGGAAATCTCCTAGGCCACATTATATCTATAGGGGGGGGTAAATATAGACCTGGAAAGGTTAGATTCCATCCAAAAAATTGACATCCCTAGAAATAAGAAGGTCATTTAGTATTTCATAGGCAAAATAAATTGTTTGAGGCGTTTTGTACCAAACTATGTTGAGATCATCAGGCCTATTACTAACATCATGAAAAAAGATGTTGATATCAAATGGTCACATGAATCTAATTCATCCTTCCAAAGGTTTAAGCAGTCTCTTATTGAAGCCCTTGTTCTGGTTAGTCTAGACTATTCCAAAGAATTCATGATTTTCTCCTTTGCCTCTGAGGAGACTATTGTTGTGGTATTGTTGCAAAAGAATGAAGAAGGGCATGAAAAAACCATTTCCTTATTCATCAAATAACTCGTGTATGTTGAACTAAAGTATGATATATTGGAGAAGCAAGCCTATGCATTAGTCAAAACTGTGAAGTCTTTCAGGGTTTATTTTCTACAGTCCAACATAACAACGTATGTTCCTAGCAACAATGTGAAGGAAATTCTTGTATAGCCTGATAGTGAAGGGAAAAGGGGAAAATGGATAGTCAAAATTTTAGAATATGACCTGCACATAAATCCTACTAAGTTAATCAAGGGATTGGGCCTTGCAAAATTGTTATCTAATTCAAACTACAAATCATTGGAATTGCACCATACCTTTAATCAATCAGATGTCCAAGTAATGTAGGCTGAGAATAAAACCATGAAGGTACTTAATCAGTATTCTCTTTCACCCTAGTATAGAGATGTTTTTTATTTTTTAAAACACCTAGAATGTCCACCAGAATTGGAGAAATCCAAAACTAGGTCTCTTAAATTGAGGGTTGTAAAATAATGCATTTTAAATCAGAGTTTATATTGGAAAGACCTTGTTGGTATTTTGATGAAATGTCTAGATGAAGATGAGTCAAAACATGTCATAACATATATTCATAAAGGATTTTTTGGAGGGAATCAGCGTTGGATACTACTAGCCCAACATATTTTTTGATGTGTTTTCCATGGTCCGAGCTTGTGAAGAATGTCATAAATCTGTTGGAAAAAAGAAATTCCTCTCACTGCCCTTGAAACCTATTACTACCAGTGGTCCATTTCATAAATGGGGCCTATATTTCATAGGTGAGATAAACCTACCCTCCAGTGGATAGCACAAGTGGATTCTTACTCCCACTGACTACTTCACAAAGTGGATTGAATTTGTTCCTACCACAAATGCTATTGATAAGGTGATCATGAAATTATTGGAGACAAACATATTTGTTAGGTTTGGATGCCCCAAAAAGTTAGTAACAAACAATGCTCAAACATTCAAATCCAAGGCAATGATTGATTTATGTGGGAATTACAACATCATCTTGACACACTCTAAACCATATTACCCACAATGAAATGGATTGGTTGAGTCATCAAATAATACCCTCATCAGGATCATCAAGAAGTTGTTGGATGAAAATAAAAAATCATGGGATTCCAAGCTTAAGTAGTCCTTGTGGGCTAACAGGATCAACACCAAGAATTCATTGAGAACCTCTCCATTTCAGCGAATTTATGGGGTGGATGTTGTTTTTCCAACCTAACTTGGTCTACCAGTGTTAAAATTTTTACATGAGGAAGTGGAGGAGCCTAATGAAATCCAAAGGATAATTTTTAAAATTATTGAAGCGCAACAAAGGAGAGAAGCATTGAATGTAAAGACTGAGTCTTACCAGAGCAAGATCAAGGCTTCCTTTGACAGGAAAACCAAAAAGGAAAATTTTCAAGCAGGTGACCTAGTTTTGAGGTGGGATTCCAGGAGGGATGACAAACCAAAGCATGGTAATTTAGATAACATTTGGTTTGTTCCACTCAAAGTAGTCAAGTTTCTGGATAATAATACATTTATATTTCAAAATCTAGATGATATCGAGATCTTTGGAGGCCCAGTTAATGGGCGTTTCTTGAAGCATTACTTTGTCTGGTGAACCAGAGGAAGTTCATTCTTTACAATAGTTGTTTTCATTTCCAGTTTGGTTTAATAGTTTAGATTGAATAAAGACTCCATATCCCAATAAAGGAATTGGGGCATATTTGTATATCTATGTTTCAGTTGAAATAAGACAGGTAACAGGGTTGGTAAACATAGTAAGACTGATTGGTAGCAGGTGGGTGCAGAAATAAAGAACTAAGGCACATTGTTTGTTGTTCTTATCACCTCATAGGGAATATTTATCCCAAGGTGGAGTCGATGTTAAATCATAGGTCTGCACCTCTTCCTTCTTTTCCTCCATCATCCCATCCATCTTTCAACCTAGTTTTTTCCTAGTTTATTTTCAATGGTGTGTTGATTGATTTTAATTTGTTTTCATCTTCCTATTTGTTTTTCATCATTTCCTTGTTCTTTATAAGGTTAATACAATTCATGGTTTGAATTGAATAATACACATCACCATAGTTATGTCACTACTGGGTTGTAAACAAGTTAACTAAGGCCTTTGATGCAAAAAGGAATTGATTGCAAGAATGCATTTATTCTTGCAAATAATAGAAAATGCGTTGTTTTATGAGTTTTAACGTCCATAAAAGATTTAAAAAGTTTGAATTAGTATGTGTTGGAACCTCACATGCATTTTCATCTCTTTATGCACTTGATATCATGCATCTTTCCACCAGTTTAAAAATCATTACAAAATTCATGTTAAGGATCATGCATGTTTGTGCCTTGAGTGGTTATTATCGCATGATCGTGTGTAATAACTATTACAGGTGGTAAAGGAGCTCGAAAAAATGCATACATTCGACCATCACTTCCAATAGAAGAAGCTACGACACAATGGTTTCTCCCAAGAGCATTGGAAATTGAACAGAATAGAGCCAACGGGGCTCGAACTGTTCGAAGCAATTCTAGAAATCAAAGATATATTTATCAGAGGGGAATGGTTTGATTTTATATATGCTTTCAACAGGCATCACACAGAAGTGGCCTTTCTCTTCACGCAGAATTTTAATGGGTTTCAGACTTAGCTTGGGGACACCACCATTCATATTACAGAGCATTTCATTTTTGGGGTGTGCGCTCTCTCTATTAGTGGTGAGAGATGGTTTAAAATGGGTAAGTTTCCTGCTGAAATATGCAACAAGTTTCTGGTGGAAAATCACCAAAACCCTTATTGGATTCATCACATCTCAATTACGTGGATTAAAGAGGATCAGTGGGGCATTATCACTGCATTCCAAAGGTATATCACAGGATCAGGTCATTTCTCGATCATTCATTGTTATCACCTTCGATTCCGTATGCACTTAAATGGTGACAAGGAATTAAAACGTCCTTTCTGTTTGCTTAAGAGTTTAAATAAAATGTCTAATAGGGTCCATAATTACCATGAATCTTCCCATAGAATTTTATATCACCAGGGTTTCATTAAAATTTTGGCTCTCTTTGATTTAAATGAAATAGAAATGCCCTGGAAGTATTTTCTACAATATGTAGGGTTACAGGAAGAAGGACAAGGAACTAATCAAAAGCAAGAGGAAAATGAAGTTGATCAACAGTAAGAAGAACAAAGGGATGAGCATAACCAAGAAATTAGGGTTTCTCTTGAACCCGAGTGTTCATTGAAAGTTACCCAACAATCTAGAAATAATAAGACTACACATAAAAAAGGGGAAATTCGATCTGAGACAAATGGAAAGTGGAAAAGTATATATCAGGAATTATATCAGACGGGGAGGAGAACAAGCTAGCCCAATAGGCCCACTATCACCTGAACATTCTGAAGATAATCTTGTGCCCACTACCATGCAACAATACAAAACTACCAGGTCAAACACAAGTAGGCAGAGGAGGGATAAACAACCTAGTCCCGAGATAGTTGTAGTAGAGTTTGTGCCTGTAGACACCTTGATTAAGGAATCCCCTGAGGCCAAACAAGGCAAAATGAGGAAAAGGAGCCAGGTCCTCGAGATGCCTAGCAAACCTAATATAAAAAACAGTCTCACAAACCAATTAAGGTTAAATTCCAAGGCTTTGTTTAAACCATCCTTGAAAGACCAAAAACCCATAGTAACTGAGGATGAGAACATTGAAGAGGACTTCTCAGAAAATTCCAATATGGAGGAGATGGTTATCCATACATTTAAATGGATGATAGGAAATAAGGTAAGGAAAAAATACAATAAAGGGGAGATCTTAGGTATAAATTATATTGTTGTAAAAATAGAGTACCTTGCAGATCTGAAATCAGAACAAAATGTGATGGAATTTGGTCTAGACCCTTAGCAAGACTCCAATGACATAACTCCATATGCAAAGTTATCCCCTGAGTAGGTTCCACATGATGCCAAACCAGAGATAAAAGGGAAAATGTTGAATATGAAAGAACCTATGAGAGAGGAAGTTGTTAAAAACACTGAGAAAGCACCTAGATATAAAATGAGGCCAAGGAAATCCAAGATTTCCATTGAACTCAACAAACCTGTTACAGAGGAAGAATAAGGGCTTAAGGAGGGAAGCAAGGTAAGGACATTGATCAAACCAAAAGTTGAAACTGACATGGAAATGGAAGACAACCACTAGGTGCAATCTTTGAAATAGAAAAATGATGACATGAATAAGAAAATTCAGAGGCTACAGCAACAAAAACAACATCTTGAAATGCAACACATTAAGCTACAAAAAAAGTACCAGAAGCTGCAAAAGAAGTATAAGAAAACATGCATGTTATTGAAAGAGATAATCTAAAAAGTCTATTGTTGTCAAGGGGAAAAGGAATTCAGGACTTATGCTAGTTGATCCACCTGCATTTGAGATTGGTCTCCAATTTTAGTGTATGTAGTCATCCATGCATAGTAAACTGTCAGCTACAAATTTTGAAGACTTTGTTACAGAGTTGTTCCACTTCAGTTATCAGCATTAGTTATAGTTGCACTTATAGATTTGTGTTTCTTTAGCTAAAGGTATTGTTGCCACTTGTAATGAGTTGTTATTTCCTTTTGATAAGAACAATATTTTTGTTAAGGTCAAATTGAGGGGAATTTATGAACTGACACTTAAACCCAGATCCACTTAGGTCAAAGAAATGTTTACACATTTTAATTAAGAAGTGGTAGTCAATTTCTATCTATAGGATCTAGTTGTGATGTAAAGTTGAACTTTAGAGTTAGATCCTCGATATGTGGTTGAACCCTCTTGGGATAGAGATAAATAGATATATTTTTTAATGTAATAGGGTTCAATTTTGGGAGATCAAGCATCTGAATTTTGGTTGGGACTTGAAGCATAAGATTGTTAAGTTTCCTACCTTGGTGAATGTAATCTTTGGTGACAGATTGTGTTTTCTTCTCAAATATTTTGTGTGTTCTTAATATTATCTAGGTGAAAATTGGAAATGTATGCAAAGTGTTGTTTCCCTTCCTTTCAACTATTGTCTCAATAAACTGTTTATTGTTATGCAACCTAATTTCAGCTATTGTTTTCAATAAATAATTTATTGTAATATAACCTTGTTTGGATGATTTGTGTCAAGATACATATTTTAGATATGAAATATTATTTTAAGTCTAAAATTTCATACAACAAGTAACAAATTGTATGCTTGCTTGTATTTCCTTTGTTTTATTCTTCATATCTTTACTTGCTCACCAAATTGCATGCCATCGGCTAAGGGAAATCTTACAATGATATTGTTGAATAGTACAACTAGTTCTATACCCTTTAAAACCTATCTCTCAGCTGACCAACAAACTTAATTCATAAAAACCAATCATTCCAACACTTGAGGTGGCCTAGCCCTGCCCTTTAGCAGTTAGGTTCAGACCTTAGGACCAACAGTTGTGATAAAAGTGGTATGTCTTGTATGTTTTCTTCTTCTCTTGAAGTGAAAACACCATCGTTATTATCTTGATCCTACACAATATGAGAATATGAAATATCTTACAAAAAATATTCATAGTTATAAGAGAGGATCAAATCACAAGAATTATTAGAACAAGAAGGTTCAATAACTAATCCATCAGTAGTAGAAAAAAAGTATTGCTCAATGTCAGTTATACTTGGAGAATTTGTAACAACATGGAAATTCAAATAAAAATAGATTAATTCCAAATTATCCATGAGTGAGGAAGGATTCATCTCATGGACGTCGATATTTTATTCATTAACACAATGATCAACATTCATGTCTTTCCCCATAGCTCCCTCTTCAATTCCTTGTGCTGGAAAATATGAGATAGGATAATGAGAACCTGACATATGTTGGAAAGTTAGTTTCCATTGTTTCAACTCTAGATGAACTCTAGAATCATTGATGTCAACCCTGGAAGAAGCCCTGAAAATATGGATAAGTGGTTAAGTGGTTGAGAATTCGTAGAGGTATGGTCATGAAGCCCAAAGTTGTTTTAGGAATAAGGACATGAAGGACAGTGTAAATGTAGGTAACACACTAATAGATGGATAGTCCTTGTCATTTCATTTCCAAGGGTAGGTGGTATGTCACATGGTTCCTCACGATTGAGGAGTTATGCTCCATTGAAGTTGGAAGCCCCAAAGATTGGTTAAGAAGCCCCTAAATAGTTACAAATCATTATTAAAGGGCAACGTGGTTGTAACAAGAAATTAAAAGAATCCCTAAAGTTAAGGAAAGGAGCTACTTGGAAAATTATAAATACACATGATGAACCTCTCATTTAGATCATCCATTCAAGTGAG
>SNQJ01S0109134.1:3209-16676 GCA_010110895.2 Picea sitchensis
CAAACCTGTGCTCAAATGGAGATCTTGAATGTCTCTGTTCCTCCCGACGCCAGAGAGCTGCCAATGCAGATGCTTTATAGCAGCACTGGCTGGGATTCGTCTGCATGGGCCTTCTGGGCGGCCTTCAAGATGGTCGATGTTATTGTTCACAATCCTGGCATGGAAGACGATCCCACCTGTGGTCCTCTCATTGACGACATTTCCATCAAGGAGCTCTTTCCCCCGCCCTACATCGGGGGTAATTAATTAATCGAATCATTAGTACTACCATTGATTACTCCTCTAGTAATATAGTAGATCCGTCTCGGGACAACTTAGTCTATAATCAATACTAGTCATGAGGTCGAACAGAGCCACTGAATATTGAATCATGTTTGTGTTAATGTAACAGGTAACCTTGTGATTAATGGAGATTTCGAAGAGGGGCCTCTAATGTTAGGTCTCGCATTGCTTTCTTCAACACATACTATCACATGAGGAATTATGACTTCAGCTCCTTGTGTGGTCCTTTGATAGACGATGTCAAGCTCTTTTCTCTTCATGCTAACTCTGCAACATTCTCCTCCAAACATCTGTTTTGGCCTTACCTTATAGTTATATTGCTTATGTTTATCTCTTTGATCTAAAAGATTCACATTAAGACGGGTAGTGTATGTGTATAGTTTTCCTTCTGTACTCTGGAATCCGTCTAGGTGTAAAGAACAAAATGGAAGGTTTGATCCTTCTATTCACTTCATGAATCTGCAATAAAGATGAATTTATAATTATAAGATATATTTATTATATATTGTACGCCTATTGACCATGGGCACATTTAATAGGATTTTAGTGCTTAATCAGTTTTATATGGACAAGATTAAATATTGATTAATCAATTTTAGTGTTAGCTGATTGCCACCTATGAGTGATTAGGGTTTCATTTTCTAGGCCAACCTAAACCTTTAGCCTTCACCAGCTACGTTCTGGACACACTACCTCCTTCCAGCCAACTCCTTCCGACTCCTTCCGTCCACCTTTAGGTGGTTTCTCTTTCCCAACGATTCAAGTTTTGCAAGCCTTCTTTTTGCAAACCATCCTTTCGGGGTTCACCAGCCACGAATTTGTGACTGTGCTAGTATAGATAATACATATAATAATTTGTTGTCAAATATAATATCGTTGTAATTTATCATAAAGAAAAACGATGTCAAAGATAATTCAATAAAACCGAAGTTGGTGACCAGTTCGATTTAATCTAGTCTTCCACGAGGAAGGATAACAGAGAACAGATCTTGGTACAGGCTTATTACATTGGTGAAATGTTGATGACGAAAGTACCAAGCTCGGTCAGGGCCCTCGGTTAATTTTTTGCTTGAATCTTTTAGTTAAAACAGGATGAGGATTTGTGTTTGGTAAAGGAGCGATCTCGCTGAGATTAATAGTGCCTTGACGTCCTCGCACTAGGCGCGGAAGATGGGCTGGAGTCTTTTCATTCGGTGCTAGGCTTAGAGATAACTGAACGGTGCTTGTGTTGGGTTGGATGTCCAACGTAGGTCAGAACGACCTTCAGCAGCTCGAACACGGGCCCTTACTATCTGGCCGGATTGTTTCCTATCGTTTTCATTCAAATTCAGAATTAGGCGAGGAGTCTGGCCAGATTGTATCCCTCTCGTTTTCTTCCTAAATTTTTGCGCTTCTGAGAGGCTTGTTACCCCTGTCTTATTAAATGTATAATCACTATCCAAAACGAAGAGTGTAAATGCAATCTATTAAATATATGGAGAAATGGCTGGGTAAACAAACATAATGATGTCTAATAAATCATGGATGATTTCTATCAATGAATCCTTGTATCTCAAGAGTTTCATTGTGCTTTTAACATAAATAAAAGCATAACTAAAGAACAATAACGCCATCACTAAAGTGCTGTGTAAAACGAATTTGCAGTGTATCAACGCTAGGAAAAATCGTTGTGTACATAAATCGTCATGTATAAAATCAACGTATGAGATATTGCGGAGTAAATGCCAAAAGGGGCTGTGAAATCGTTGTGTGACTGTGATAACACTGTGTAAAAGATGATGTTCAATCGTTGTCAATTATGTTTTCTATCAACAATATTAAATTGCGGTCCAGAATATTGCTGTTATAATGACTATAAAATCACTATGATATATCATTACAAAAAGTCCCAGAAAAAACGCTCAGACATTTAAATCGTTGTGTTGGATCATTAAGAAACGCCCAGACATTTAAATCGTTGTGTTGGATCATTAAGAAACGCCTAGACATTTAAAAACGCCCAGACATTTAAATCGCATACTTAATATTAATCATGGCCACCATGTATACATATCAAAACGCATCCATATATATAAAATCACAGATAGCAGCCATTAAATCTTAAAACACAGTCAATATATTACATTGCAGTCAACACATTTAGATCGCAATCTAAATACCCAACCAAGCACTAGGATTCATCAATAAAATCGGAGAGAAGATACCCAACAAAGTTATGGTAATTATCAACAAAATCACAGAGGTTATACCAATCAAGCATTGGGTGATATGCCAAGAAATCGCTGAGATAAAGCACAGAGATATTCAACAATCACAGAGACTAATCGATTAGAGATGAATCAACAAACACGAAGATCTCAGCACAAGATGGCACAAGACTAATCATTCGACAAAGGGCCAATCCAACACACATATACTCATTCACAAGAAGGCACAATACAATCAATCAACCAGGAACAATCAACCCAGGTAGACAGCTGGGGAAAAACATCCTTCACTCATCATCCACGCACAGAAAAGAAGGGCGTTAGAATCTATATGTCTCTATGCACCGAAGTGACGACCTTCGATTGGTCTCCTAGTTGACGGCTCAGGCATGGACTGATAATATAGGGATGAGGACGAAAGATAAAGTGGAATCTTATCATAATAATCAGTAAAAAAGACCAGAACAACCATAGCAATCAGGGGTCGGGTTGCCAAGGAAATCAATCAAAAGAAACAAACGCAAAGTTATGATGTCTTTAAGCCCTTGATTAAAATGTTGAGTAAAACACATTTCTTTACACAATAGAAGGAAAAAAATGAAAGCACAAGAACAATATTAATCTACCATTCAAAATAAAAGCATGCATACCATAGCCCAAGGTGATAGCCCCGAGTCGTTGTCACACGTGCTCCATCCAACTCCCACTTGCCGACCAATGTGACCTCACCAGTACCTCTCAACCAACGCTAGGGGTACTCTTCTTCCCCCTGAGCCTCCCAAGCTGCAAAGGGGCTACACACACTAAACCAAAGAACAACTAGAAACCAAATCGCCTCGCAAGGTGATGCAGACCCCCCTACCTCAGCAGGATCCACTGACTTCCCGGCCTCTGGATCGTTCCAAATTCTGGGCCGAAATGGCTCTTCGGGCTCCTGTTGGAACCCTTTGAACAAATCCACAGGTCCTCTTTTCCCTTTGCGCAGGTCCTGCAAAAACCCACGACTACTCCGCGCACTCTGGGTGCAAATTCAAAACAGTGTCAGGGATAGCCTTCGGGCTAGGCTCCACCTCCATGTGACCACAACCTTGCCTTAGCACAAGCGCCCTTCGTGACTCGCGATCTCACGAGTTTGTGAGTCGAAGACCCTCAATTCCTCTTTCTCCAAACGCCAACATCCGAGATGCGATACGGGTATGGCTCCTCCTTGTTAGCGCCTTCCGCACATAACCACCGGCTAGGGCTAAGTGCTAGCACTACTCGCAACTTGCGACTTCGCAAGTTGGAGTGTTGAGCCCTCATGCTCCTCCTTTGCGAAATCCCGAAGCACGATAAGTTGACGATGGGTTGACTTTCTTTACCACTACTTGCAACTCGCGACTTCGTGAGTTGGAATGTTGAACCCACGTGCTCCTCCTTTGTGAAACCCCGAGACATGAAAGGTCAGTGATGGGTTGGCTCCTTCCAAGGTGGCATGTGTCCACCACCTGTCACCTACTTCCACCTTTCTCTGGGAGTTTGTTGTTACACCACCCGTCAACCACGTGGTCCCCACTTAAGGGACATACCACATGTTCGCACGAACCCTCGGCGCTCTGCAATTCGCGACTTTTGTAGTCGAAAAGAAACTATTTCAACCCCCGAACCCCTATACACAATACCACACGGAGGTTCTGATCCAACGGTTCTCCCATGGCTTGGGTCCAATGGTCTGGATCTCCTTCCCTACTCCTCACAACTCAGGAATTCGTGAAACCAAAGATATTTGGTCTGCCCTCCAAACTTATGAATCCCGAATTCGCGAAATGATCCAGATCTTTTCCACCTATCCTCCAAAATGGACAATCCTGATGCTTTCGGGACTCGACGAGTCCTCTTCCTTCTGCTGTTACGAGGTTTAAACCTCGCACACCTTTTCTGGATCCAACGACTCACGGCAACTTGGCACTTCTCCCTTGAAGTTTCTATCATCCGTTCTACCCTTCTGTGCGGCTTCCCAGGGATTAAACCCCACGGACCTTCTCCCAGATCCGACGACTATCGGTCCTTGGTGCTAGATCGGACGGCCCAGATCTGACCTCCTTATGCGCTCTCCTCCTGCTGCCTAGACGTAGACTCAACGGTCTGGATCTTTCTTCTCAGTGTTGATCCAACGACAATTGTGCTCTTCCTCCTAAGATTTCTTGGCTTTTTGACTTAGCATATTTTCTAAGTCTCGAAGGTCTTGACCTCTGACTATTACTCTTGCGAGCCGGGTTCCTTTGGGTCTCATCTACGTTATAAAAATGCTTCCCCTCTTGAGCTTTGTCAACTTAGAAACCACAAAAGGTTTTCTCTGTGTGCGTTCCTCTTACACTTTCTCTTATGAGCTTATGGACTTAGAACAAGTCCACTCTCACACACTCCTGGTGCTCCTGAGATTTTGAATAAGTCATATTCGAGAAGTTTTCTAGAAAAGAAACCTCCTTATGCCCACCTGGCATTCTTCTGCTCGATGAACACCTTGCAGAGCCTACATAGTGTTCAACAACTCTGTGAGTGTGTCTCCTCGACACTTCTTCTCTCTAAACTAGAAATAGAGTTCCTTAGTGCACTCTATGCACTCGCTCGATTCCCTCTTGGTAGAGCTCTACAGAACCTTCAATAGTTTTGTCTCTTCTCTCTGTGCCTTCCCCTGCACAGCTTGTCCTCCAAGGTGTTCAACAACCTTGAGGCTCCTCCTTGAGTCTGTGAATCTTTCTGGTGTGCACTCCTTGCATGTTCTCTCTGACTCCGCAGAGCTCAGGTGTGCACTCCTCGCACTGGCTACAAAACTTTCAATGTTCTGTTTTACACTCGTTGCACAGCCTAAAGAACCTATATAGAAATCACAACTCAATTAGATAGACAATAAAATATATCTATAACCTGTATCTATAGTATACAGGTGACACTCAAATGTATAAACATACACAGACAATTCATGGGCAGGAAAAACTGCTCTTTGTATTAATTTCCAAATGCCTATACAAATGTTTACAAAGTCTGGATTGTAACAAGTCTTAGCTCTCTCTCGATACCTCTCTACCTGAGAACTCCCTCCCTAACTCTCTACTCAAATTTCTTAATTACAAAATGGGGTCTCTCTCGAGCTTATCCTCAACCACCGTCTCTGAGCTATCGTTATCACCAAGCGGCTCCTACGGTTACATTACATAAATGGATGTCCAGTCCTGACAGATCTGGACTTAGCTGCAGGTAACCATTTAAGGCAACCTCAACCACTTCCTGAACAACTGTGTGGTGTGGCACTAAAAGCCTTACAACATTTATTCAAATTTCAAATTTCAAAATTGAGAGGGTTACGCCTCTTCCTTTCTCCATTAATGCATGTTGGATGTGTTGGTTGGCTGGCACGTTGCTGATGTGGAGTGATGCTCCTGCATCACAAGGTCAAGCTACCACTCATTACCCGAGATGGGTATCCCAACTCTCACAAGATAAGTCAGTCAAGACAAAAATTATACAACGTAACATTACGCATCCTCCAACATATCCATACTCCTCCTCCTCCATCGTTTTAATACAGTTTCTGAGTGATTTATTTCCCAAATTCCCATTTAATTTATTTTTCATTAAATTAATTCAGAAAAATTTCCCCCATACACATGTCACTCATCCCCCTAGTTGCACCATAAATTAATTTCATTAATTATTTAATTACTCATATTTTCCTCACCCACCTAGAAGCATTCCTAAAATCACTCCTTGGTGTCCCCATATTCCTTTACACATTTTAAATGACTTACGCCCTTACTAAATTCCTAGTTGAGTTCACATTTAGAAAGTTCTTAAAGGAAAGATTCCTTACTAAGTTAGTCATTTTTATTTTTCCTTGCATTTCCTTTTTCTTTGTGTTTCCCCTTTTTCCCCTAGTTTCCTATTTTTTTAGTTTCCCTCCTTTCCCTTCTAAACTAAAACTCAAATTAGCAAATGTATAAAAATCACCTTTTACCCCTTTTTCCTTTTAATTAATAAATTTTAATTAGCATATGTAGAAAAACAATCAATTCCCTTTTAAAATTTGAATCCCTCAATATAATTTGATTTTAATAAATTAATTGAATTTCTTAACCCCTTCTCGTCACATGTTTAATTATGATTATTTTATGGTTTTTACCACAAGTAACACTTATACCTATATTTTAATTTCCTATGTTGGGTGACATTTTTATTAGGGAAATTA
This sequence comes from Picea sitchensis, assembly GCA_010110895.2. Classification (NCBI taxonomy): domain Eukaryota; kingdom Viridiplantae; phylum Streptophyta; class Pinopsida; order Pinales; family Pinaceae; genus Picea; species Picea sitchensis. Next base: position 9,924 of record SNQJ01S0109134.1, read on the forward strand.
TTTTTTTTAAATCTTACTTATCACAACATTCATTTTAAGGCCGACTAGGATTATTCACTTACCGGTTGAAATCGTGACGTGACCTTCAAGATGCACTAGGTGCTCCAAGCATGCCACTCTCATTTTTCTATTTTTGTTACACGACGTGCCCTTCATGATGCATTACGTGCTCCAAGGGTGCCACTCGCCTCTTTTCATTTTCCTCACATGACGTGCCCTTCAGGACGCACTACATGCTCCAAGGGTGACACTCACCTCTTTTCATTTTCCTCGCATGATGTGCCCTTTAGGACGCACTATGTGATCCAAGGGTGCCACTTGCCTCTTGACTAACTTGGTAGACATCAAAAACCCTTTGAGTCAGTACTCCGCCAGGTGATCTTGTGGGAGACTAAGGGCCTCTAAGGAATAAGGCCCCTGCCTTATTGTGCGCCCCTTAGAATCATCATGAGCGACTATCGTAGTCTGTCCTCACGACATCATGGGTCTTCTCGAACAAGGTAATCGTTAACCTACAGTTTGAACCACGATGAGAGTGCTAGTAGGCTATGGCAGGGCTATTGTCCACACGTCTCCCTTAGGTCTCTAGTTGTCGTGTGTGACCCCTCTAATCCACATCTGAGTCTGGTAGGAAAGATATCGTCAGCCTGCATCATCAACAAATCATGTCAGCAATAATAATCAATCATCATAACATCTAATCAGATGTACATATGTAATATATACAACAATCAGCCCCCATAGTTCACTCTCTGACTTGATCTAGAGTGCAAGGGTTTCACCGATGCCTCTGCATCCTCGAGGTTCAAAGTCTTGCGCACTCAGAATAATTGAGTCAATAGAACATGTCTATGTAAATACACAAAATAACATATGATCATATCCATAATGCCTCATAATCATAATCAAATAGCCAATAGTATAATAATTTGGATCACTTGCAAGCAAGTGTCCTCAAAGAATAAGTTCACTCAGTGTGTGCAAAAAGAGGGATGTTACAAAATGACTAAAAGCATTGTTGTAAAAAAAAATAAAAAAATAGATGGAAAAACAAGTATTTAAAAAAAAGGTCGAAACATTATTTATCATAAAATTTAAAATAAAAAAAACCACTTAAAAAGGGAGGGGGGTGCTACTTTTAGCACCATTTTTAAAAACAGGGTAAAATACTTCACTTCCCCAAAATACGAGAACTCTGTAGAGTTCTCGTTAAGTTGGTAACTATGTTCTAACTTTTCTTTCAGTGCTTCTTCAATTATTTTATCTTCTTCTATTTGAACCTTCGATTTTGTAATCATCTTCTCTAGTTCTTGAGTGTCTTCTTTCATGTCTAGTTTTGTTTCTAGCTTCTTGTTTTTCTTCTTTTCTCTTTGTATAACTTCTATAACAGTCAAAAGTTCTTCTCTGTAGTCAAATTGTGCGTCTTTATATTCTTCTTCGGTGTCTTCTTTATCAAAATCTTCTATTTCCATGAAAATAACTCTTTCTGTCTCACTTTCAGTGACTTCATGTTCATCTGATGAGGAGCTATCTTCTTTGGTGCATAAACTTTTCTTGAAGACTCTCTTTTTGGTTCTTTTGTCTTTATATTTTTGTTTTCTATTTGAATCATCTTCATCATTTATTTTATTTTTCTTATGAGGACATTTGTTAGCAAAATGACCAATACCATCACAATTAAAACAAATCAATGGAAGCTTGCCTTTATATCTACCGCGATTGTCTTTTTAAATCTTCTGACAAAGTTGGCCACTTATTCATCGTCCTCCAAGATGTCACTATTGCTGTTATATTCTTTTTATTTTTCCTTTCCCTTTTCCTTTGTACTTTGAGATGCTTTGAATGTTGTTTCTTTCACACTTGAATTTTCCTCTTCAGTTCTCATTTCATAGGCTGTGAAGATTCCATGTAGTTCGTCCATGATTATTCAGTCTACATATCCTCTTTCTTCTACTGTTGAGATCTTAGGTTCAAAACTCATTGGAAGAGATATTAGTACCTTTTGAACATTTACAAATTATTGAATTTCTTCTCCCAATCCTATGATTCCATTCACTATTTCATCAACTTGTAAGAAGTAAGATGCAATATTTTCATCTGTTGGAATACTGAGATGGGTGTGAATCAATATTACCATTTTTCAACAATTAGCAGTTACTTTTGTATTTTGTTAATTATCACAATAGATCAACAATGTAATTGTTTGTAAAATCAATTATAGAAGTATAATTAATAGGAATTACAAATATTTTATGAAGAATAGTGAAGGACACCAATCCTTTTTAGAGCACCAACTCTAGGAGACACAAAATCCCCTTCTTTAGGGGATCAACCCTAGGAAGCACCAACTCCCTTGTTTCTTTAGGGAAGCAACCCTAGTAAGCACCAACTCCCTTGTATTTAGGGCACAAACCCCATGAAGTACCAACTCCCTTCTCTTTAGGGAACCAAACCCAAGAATCACCAACTCCCTTAAATTACACTTACTTATTCAAGGATATGAATCCTTCCTTGCTCCTCCCTTCCACCCTCACCTCATAATAATCATCATTTCTTCTTCTTGGACTCTAATTTTGTTTTGATCTTCTGATCTGGACTACAGAGACATCTTTTCTTCATCGTTCTTCCCTGCTTACATAGTCACCCAACTAGTGTGAGCTATGAATCATTGTGTCCCTTTGTTTGGACCATCACACCTCTTTATTTAGACTAACAAAAATAATGTTTTTTTTTTATTCATTATTATTCAAACATTATCGTGAAGGATTTTCAAATTAGTTAGAGTCCTTTTCATAAATCTATCATTGATATGGATTGATTTCATTTTTAACTCGATTCCATGTCTCTATAAATATTGGAGAAATTTAATTCTGCAAAGGCACTTCCTTAAAACCATTTACATGTGACCATATGCGCAAAACCACAGGATTATTAATTTAAGCAATGTTCCAAGCGCTTCACGGCTTATGTGTTTGTAACCCGTGATAGGGGGCTGGAACTTAGTCCTCTGGACTTTAGCTTTCAGGCATTTTCTCTCTCATCCAATCTTTTGAAGTTTGACCTCTCAGAATGATTGATCTAATGGTTATCATGATTCTAGGAACCAAATCAATAGTCTATATTTGACCCTTACACTATCCTTCCACTTTTTAATCCAACGACTATGACTTAATCAAAGGTTGAGATGAATGGCCACTATTCACTTTGGGACTTAGGGGGCTCCATGTAATTATTGCTCCAATTTCCACCAGAGTTGTTTAGCGCCAAATTTGTCAACATGGAAGCGCGTACGTCATCTTTCCACTATGTTTTGGTCTAATGGTCATGATAGAATCTAAAGGATATTAGATCAACAGTTAACATTGACTTCGACCTTCAACACTTTAGGTGGTTTTTGGTTTCCCTCGAAGAAAAAATCCCAGAGTGACGTAACTTGTTGATGTCACTATTGACTTGGCCCTGGCTGAGTGGTTTCCACATGTCACCTAGATTCATGACTTACGTAACCTAAAGTGCCAACTGGACCTAGACACTTGTCACCATATGATTTCATCACGTGTCCTTATTGATGTGGTCTTCTTGATGTGGAAATTCTGACATGGCATATGTCCTCCTCTTGGTCGTAGGTTCATATAAATAATTGATCCAATGACTATGATCAACTCTTATATCAATGGTCCATATTTACTTCAGCCTTTGGGACTTCAGGACTTTGAAATCATTCAACCTTCCAGAGTGTATTTCGCCCAAGTAGATCATATGTTTGATATTCATTCTTTCTTAGATGGGCGATCCTAGCTTGTCTATAGGTTTCAAACAAATCAATGACCATGACTTGATTTATAGTTGAGTGGATAGTTCTCATTCACTACAGGGATTCAAAGCTTTGGGACTCCGACCTTTGCAGTTATTCAACTCTTCCGGAGAAAATTTCGTCAAAGTGCTTATTAGCAATTTCTTCTTGATAACCTCCACAAGTATAGGGGATAGGACCGTGGGCTTAACCATTCCAAGCATTTGATCTAACGGTCATGGTTCATCCTAGAGGATGTTATATCAATGACCAACATTATTTTGTGACTTCGTGCTTCGATGCTTCAGGTAAAAATACATGTTCTTGGCTCCTTTTCGTCGGAGTGGTGAGCGTCGGATTTGACTACCTTATGATATAATGGTTCAACTTTTTCCATTCTAGATCGACGACGAATACTTAACTCTAGATAAAATATTGATCTAACGACTCAGAAACCATCTGAAGCTCCTTCTTCAGATATGTCGGTTCAACTTTAATCCTTCCCAACCTCTAAATCCACCTCGATCTAACAATCCTATATTTTCCTAAAGTAAGAATGAATGAATACTATGTGTCATCTCTTATGAACTTCGATTAATTTTCTTTATTCTGATCTATTCATCGTTATTTCTCCTGAGATTTTAATAAGTGTCTGTTCATTCTTTTATGTACTAATTTTCAGTCGCTAACCCTCCTAAGCTATGAATTTCTTGTGCTTCATTACTTCGTTACTCCTTCTTTAAAAGGATCTGTTCATGTTATGATCTCGTCCAATTCAATACGCTGCCTCTCCTGAGATTTTGGTAGATTCCTCTGTTCCTCATGCTATTTCTTTTGTGCAACTTACGACGTTATTTCTCTTGAGATTTTAGGATCTCAAATAAATATAATGATAATTCCATATTGATATTCCTAACATCAATTCCATAATCAATATTGATCATTTGGGCCATATTTGACATCAATGCCAACACCATAACACCATGTCCAACATTCTCCCCCCTTTCGCATTGATGGAAACCTTTTTATTTTTAAAATGTTTGCCTTTATCAATTGCCTCTCCCTTTGACAACAATGGAAGAGGGGATCTTTCTTTTCTCTCCCTATGGAAACTCTCTCGTTCACCATGTGTCCCTTTTGATACGATTTTATAGTTTTTACTGAGGTTTTTGACTTACTCCTAATTTATGTTGAAGATTTTCAAAAGTACTCCTCAGAAAAGGTTTTGTGAAAATGTTTGCAATCTGTTCTTTGGTGTCTACATACACTATTTAAACTATTTTTTGGGTAACCTGATCTCTTAGGAAATGATATTTAATTGGGATTTGTTTGGTTTTAGAATGCATTACTGGATTTTTGGATATTCTTATGTCACTAATGTTATCACAAWTAATAGTAACGAGATTATTATATATTATTTGTAGGTCTTCTAAAGTTGACTTCATCCAAAGAACTTGTGTGTAGCAGGATGCAACAACAATGTATTATGCCTCTAATGTAGAGATTGATGTGGATGTTTGTTTCTTGCTTGACCATGCTACCATAATTTTTCCTAGAAAAATGTTTCTACACTGGTGCTTTTCCTATCATCTATGATACTATCCCAATCTGCATCAGTATACGCAATTATATTGAAGTATTTATCTTTTGGATACCATAATCCAACATCTAGGGTTCCTTTAAGGTATCTGAATATTCGTTTTACTGCTTCTAAGTGAGTTTCTTTAGCTGTGTATTGAAATCTCACCATGAGTCCTACAACCTTCATGATTTCACGTCTTGTTGTTGTTGAATAGAGAAAACTTCCAACCATTGATCTATACATCGTTTGGTCCACTTTAGGTGAGTCATATTCTAGGCTTAGTTTACATCTAGTTACCATGGGAGTACTCATAGGTTTACTGTCTTCTATTTGAAATTTCTTCATCATTTCCTTGATATATTTGGTTTTGGAAATGAATATTCCATTCTCTGTTTGATTTACTTGTAAACCTAAAAAAAATGACAATTCTCCCAACATGGACATTTCAAACTCTTCTTGCATTTTGGTTGGAAATTTTCTACTTAGTGTAGTAAGATTACTCCCAAATATGATGGAATCTACATATAACACCACAATAATCATGTTTTGATCCTAAATTTTTATGTATAGACTGTTGTCGGTAGTCCCTCTTTTATATCCTTTTTTTTGTAGGTACTGCTCAAGCCTACAGAACCATGCTCTGGGGGCTTTCTTAAGACAATACAAGGCCTTTTTCAGCTTGCACACATAGTCTTGATTTTATGATAACATGAATCCTTCTAGTTTCTCAACATAGACTTCTTCTTCTAGTGTTTCGTTAAGGAATGATGACTTGACATCCATCTGATAGATTTTCAAATTTCTGAAGCGTGCAAATGTCAAGAACATTCTAATGGCCTCAAGTCTTGATACTGGAGTGAAAGTCTCTTCAAAATAAATACCTTCTACTTGGGAATATTCTTTGCAAACTAATATAACTTTGTTCTTTATAATCTCCCCATTTTCATTTAGTTTGTTCTTGAAGATCCACTTGGTTCCTATCATATTCTTGTCCTTGGGTCTTGGAACTAGTTCCCAAGTCTGATTCTTCTTTATTTGGTCTATTTATTCATTCATTGACTTTATCCAATATTTAATTTTGATATCTTCTTTAACTAACTTAGGTTCTATTAGGGATAACACGTATTTTTCATATATACCACTGATATAACTAAGTCTCAGAGCCCTGCATTTGTAGTTCAACACCTTCAGAAAATCAATGCCTACCAATTCTCTCACCCAGAGAATTTCTCACGGTCCTGAAAACCCACCTCTTCAATATCCCATGGGCCTGACAACCCGCTTCTTCAATCCCACTCCCAGACTAATAGTTACCCAAGATAAGGCTCTGGATATGGGTTCAAGTAAATTCATGAAGATACGAATGATAGCTCAATGG
>SNQJ01S0109134.1:22480-37807 GCA_010110895.2 Picea sitchensis
ACTTCCATTCTTGCCAATCTTCTTATCCAACTGCTTCTGAGGCTGTGGACGAATAGTTGGATGCAACGTCCAACATTGGTCAATAAGATGACCCCGCTTCTGACAATGAGTGCAAATATTTTGCATCCTCCTTTCACACTGTCGTTGCTTAGAAAGTTTCCTGAAAGCGGCCAACCTTTTCCAACACTTTGAAACATGATGGTTAAACAAACCACAATATGTACAAGGATCCTTTCTTCCAAATTTATCATGCTTAACATAATCAAATGCAACTGAATGATAAGCATAATTATACCTTGAACATTCATTTTTATCGCCTCTGTGAGGAGGTGAAGCTGAAGAGTTACAAGCTCTCCTTCGAAGAGCATCAACAATTTTCTTATCCTCATCACTGTCACAACTCTTTCTATCCACACATTCACATTCATCTTGATCACAAGCCTTGTATGCTGAAGGGGTTGAACTTTCAACAAAAGTTCTTGAACTTTCACCTTTAAAACCTTCCTGAGGAGGTGAACTTGAAACAAAGTTTATGCTTGAGACCTTTTCCCTTGTCTCCTCGACTTTGGAATTAGCTCCATCTTGCCGTTCATATCCAAGCCCACAATACCTGGGTCTTTATTCAACAATAATAGGCTTAATAATGCCTTGTGCATGCTTACCTAACCCTTTACCTTCATAGCCCATTTTAAATAACAACTTGGACCCTATTCCCCTTGTGTGACTCTCAAAACCACCAAAACATTCATCTTTAGAGGAATTAGAAGATAAACTAACACTGCATACCTTATGTTCATGCATGTACTTAGTAAGGGTTTCCTTTTCCTCATGGAGTTGAATCTCCATCCCATGCAACCTTTGTAAAAGCTGGTCTTTCTCCTGCTTCATAGCCATCAACTGCTCTTCAAGGGCAATGTTCTTATTCCTGTCTTCACACATCTCTTTCATCAAATCTCTCATGATTATAATTTCTTCTTTATCAAAGAATGAAGTTAATGAAAATGTTTGAGAACTATTAATGCTTGAAGCTTCTGCCATCCTTGCAGATATCCAACTTCAACACAAAACTTGCACAAAAACCAATAGCTAAATTTCAAGCTATCAATGGCAAACACATGAGCGAAACAAACTTATGCTCTGATACCACCTGATCTGAAAATAGAAGGCTGACTTGTTATGCTATGCAAGCATCCCTACTTCATTAAAATAAACTTTACAAGACCTTGCTTCATGTGTATAAATATGAAAAATAAACTTATGTGTTAAGTTCATGTATCTTCTTGTAGATGCTTATGTGTGAGCAAATGTACTTTTAAATGGTTATATAAGTACTTGCAATAAATACACAGCAACACAACTTGCAGCAAACAAACCATCAAACTCAGAACAATCACAACATGATAAAGGAGATCACCCCCCTCCGGGCTACATCTCCTTGAGCCTCCATAATGGCTTGGCTCTCTGGGATTAATTAGTCAAAAGTTCTTTTACAAGATGCTTCTCAACTCTAATATTAAAACAGACTACACCATTGAGATCAGAACACATAAAAACCCCAAAAATGACTAATACAACTCTGAAAACGGATCATGGCTCATCCGGGCATGACCTCTTCTACATGTGGCCATAAGCTTCCCTGAGCTTATCTTTGGCAAAAACACCTGTAAAAGTCCTCAACAGCCTCTGAAACCTATCCCAATGTTCTCAGAGCATATCAATTAGCCAAAAATGATTATTCAATCATAGAAAACAAACATAGACTCACCAAACCATGTCCTCGATCAATGAGGGCTTCAAGCTCCCTAGAGCTTCCAGAAACTTCAATGGTGAAAAACTTGTAGAATAAGTCTTCAAATGGCTGTGAAAACAACACCAATGGATCCAGCACATCCAAAAACCCCTAGCTGGGCTTTTACAACACCTCAATCGACCAAACGATGAAGAAGTTAGGCCTCCTCCATCTTCCTCCTTCAACTTTGCTGGAACTGGCTCTACAAAACGCACCTCTGTGTGCATGAACCAAGAACACGCTCCTAAAACGCGTTAAAACCTAGCTCCTAGCGGTTCCGAAAAACTGTGCAAACTGTAGGATGGTTAGGGCGCCTCCAGCCCCCAACTGCCTAGCACTCGGGCATATGCGGTCATGTGATCGTGCGCAAATGTAGAAAAGGGCTATTTGTTTAACCGTTTAACAACCACATCTAAACTGCGCGCTCCAGGTCGGATTGACTCCCGGTCGTTGGTGTAACCATATATCCGTTGGATAACGGACTTACCCGCGCCCTATTAACCATGCACACCATTTAATATATGGTTAACAAAGCTTTGGTTCATTTATAATTCCGCGCACATTTATACGGCATGGTCATATATGAAAACAATGCATATAACTGTGGGTTATAGTTTAAATACCCCTGTCTGCGCGCGTGCCATATTAAAACAATGGTCATATAACGTAACACGCGACCAAGGGCTGGGGCTAGGCCCCGGCCCGGTCGCGGCCCAACCTTACAATCACTTGAATTCAAATACACATGAAACCATCCATATAGCAAGGAACAAAATGTGGCCCAACGGTCGGGCTAGTCATGCGAAGGTGTTGGGCGTTGTGGAGGTCCGGGGGTCGAACCCCGCGGACTCCACCACAAGTTTTATATAACCAACCAAAACAACCAATAACCGAGTGACATGTGGCGCCCACCGATTGGGCCATGTGTCCACATACCATTTGCCGAAAAATGGACACGTGTCAGCTCTCGATTCGCCGATCATCAACCAATAAAAAATTTCCACGTCATTGCCACATGTGATGCTGATATCATCCGACACATAGGATGCTGACGTCATCCTATGCCACGTGTCACCCTTCCAGTGGTGACACGTGTCACCTCCGAATTGGTCAACCGTACGCCCGAAAGTCCAAAAATGCCTGACACGTGTCACTCCCTGGAGCCGCCACGTGTCCTGTACGGACCTGCCACATCTGTTTTACGGTCCTGCCACGTGTCCTGTACGAACTGTATGGACTGTACGGACAGGTACAGTGAGCATCGAAATTTTTTCTTGTTTGGCTCGACGAACAGATCGCGATAACTTCTCCATACGGACTCCGTTTGAGAAAGTAAATATACCACCTGAATCAGGAAGACGAGACGGACGCAATGGCACAGGTTTCGTCAGATTATGAGCACTTTGAAAATTTAGCAAAATTTGACCCCTGGTCCAGATTTTGATCAATCCATGTCTCTGCATCTTCATTCTTCTTGTGCTCATCATCAAATGTAGGAGGTTTGATTTTGTTCATTTATCCTCGCATTTCATCCACCCCAGACCTCTCATACTTTTTTACAGGGGATGGACTTGAGCTACTGTGTGATCTCTTATTGGAATTCCTCGGGGAGTGGTGGTGATGTCTGCTAACACTTCTTGTTTTTCTTTTCTCATCATGAGACTTGTGACTTCTCGGTTTTCTCGAGCCACTCTCCTTATCCAATTTCTTTTCTATTATATTCAATATCTCCAATAACTTCATGTTGAAGTCATCCTTCTACTCCTTGGATCTCATAAGCCTTTCATTATTATCTTTATGGCTTTAAACATCCTTTTGTAAATTTTTAATGGTCTCTACCATATTTATGTTTTCATCCCTTTATTCACCATGTCCATTGGAGTTTGTTCCTTCCATGCTCAAATGGACATCCATCCCTTTGACTTAATCTTGCTGACTATAATTCCCCTGTGCCTCTTCCATTCCTATCAACTCTGCACTGGTCTTGATCTAATCTAGTTGTTGTTAACTCTGCAGAATGTGCACCCAACAAAACTTATTAGACTGACTATTTCAACAATTTTATGAAAAATATTGAAGCCTTTCTTTCGATTTCTTGAAACATTGAATTCACAACAAATTTTTTGGGTGTATAATTATATTCCATTGTCCAATACCTTTCCAGTGCCTTCTCACATGCTCAATTCCGAGTCTTGAGAAGAAAGTTATGGCTTCATGGAGCTAGTCGGGGTCTTATAATTTACCCTTCACTGTTTCTGTTGTTCTTCCCCCTTCAAAAAACTTCGTGCGCACAAGTTTCAATCTGTGCTCCCATATTTTCCATGTGTTGCAACATCACAGTTAAATCGTTCTTCATGCACTTTAAAACCACTATGTATCACTTCTTTGTTGTGCCAATAACATGCACACACTTTTGTGTCGTGTGCCAATAACTACTGCGCATAGTTTTTGGTTCTTGCACTATTACCCGTTGCGCGTAGTTTTTGTATCGTGCACCTATATTCCACATGCATTTCTCTCTATGCATTACGCCATATCAAATTTCAATATTCCCCCACCATGCATCAATACTCTACGTGCACCATACTAAACTATTGTGCGACAACATATACCCATATTGCGCGTGCACCAACCAAACTCCTATGCACTCTACCAATACTGCATACACCCTATGCTCCCTTATTGTGTGTGTATAAACTGTGCACACCATATTATACATGTGCACTCCATGCAATGCCAAATTTAGTCTGTGCACCCACACACCATATTCTTCCGCGCAGTGCCATAATTTACCGTGCGCACCTGCACACTAAAATTTTCCACTCCATCTATCATGGCTTCACTGTAAGTTCAAATTCGACCAATTCTAGGTTCGAATTTGCTAGGAAAGATATTAAATCATTAATATCTCATCACTTGGCTGAATTTCTCCATTTTCTCATGAATCCACCCACAGAAATTGGGGCTTTTCCCCATTTCTGCCCAGTTGTTGTTACTTTTTGCCATGGACGCTCTACAATAAAAATTTGGCCACCTCGAATTAAATCCTCTATGAAATTTTTCTTCAACTCAACTTTCTCATCCCATTCAGGCTCAGTGTTGAAAACTGAAGCTCTGATACCAATTTGTAACATCCCTGGCCTCACACTGGCTGGGACATGCCACTCCTCAGATGCTTTACTTAGCTCTGAAACCGTCTTTGTAACATTCCCAACCTTCAACAGGCGAGGCCATGCTACTCCTGAACACTCTTTCATGCTCAAATACCAATTTGTAATGTCCTCGACCATTCATGCCGGGCCATGCTACACCGGAGAACACATCCGTTCTCTGTGCGGAACGTACTATAACATACTTAGCATCCTAACTAAGTTATGTCTCATATAATTTTCTAACTGCATGCAATTAAAACATATGCACACACAGAACTCTTGCGGAAGCTTAATATATATAAAATGTGAACAAACAAATATGTTATGTAAATGCATGAATTCACATTGAAATAGAAGTGAACATATACATGCAACATATACATGTAATACCCATAAGCATACAGATAGATATTCTCACGCATAGGATAAACCCATAAAAATAACACGTGAATGACAATGCAACATGTAAATTAATCACACAATTGACACTTATCTTTGTGAGAATATCACCAATTGCGTACAGATCTTCCACGAACCTCCCAGCCTTAGACCACACTATTCATTACTCTCAGCAGTGAGTCACCTCCGAGTTGGGACTAAACTCCACCCAGGTAAAGGGGTTCCTTACCAGGCTAAAGGCTCATGAACAACAGGAAAGACTTTGTCTCAGGTGCTCACTCAACTAACAACCTACAATCCCTCATTCCCCACATGCCTATCCCACCCAAGGAAGTGTTCCCCTTATCTTCTCAATAGTCCCTTGGCTGCCCACTTCCCTTCCAAGGCTTCAACAACAAGCCAAATAGGAAGTCTCAGAGCCCTGCAGCTGTAGTTCAACACCTTCAGGAAATCAATCCCCAACAATTCTCTCACCCAAAGAATTACTCATGGGCCTGACAACCCGCCTCTTCTATATCCCACAGCCCTAACAACCCGCTTCTACAATCCCACTCCCAAACTAACAGTTACGCAATAGAAGGCTCTGGATACAGGTTCAGGTAAAGTCATGAAGATACGAATGATAGCTCAATGGCTACCAATCCTCCTGGATGATTGACTATATATCTCAGTGATGGATGAATCAAGGGAGATATGATCGTCCCAATGATGGAGAGTCCCCAAAATGAACTAAGTCCAACAATATGTATGCATTCCCCCAACTTGACACTTGTCATGTTGGAAGCTACTTTGGCCCACTTGGCCCCAACTTAGAACTTAGGATAACATAATTATCCATACTTTATGATTTAACAAATATTAATATAATATTCCTTAACTTAGCCCCTTCTCTTTCCCTAACTAGTGGATTTTAGTTCCCCATCTCTTTTATCGTGGTCAATCTGTGCGCAATGATGTATCTTATATTAAATATGAAATATGTACAAAAACATGCACACTGGCCTTTAACATCTAGGCTCTCCGACCTAATCAAAACATAAGCATCCTAGCTTACAATGCTGACTCACCAGCTGATAAAACAAATCATATACATAAAATCTCCTTGGCCTCAATATCGCATGCACTTAATATGCTGCATGCGGTATCCTGGAATGTACCCAATTCATCATTTTACTGCGCAGTACATGCGCGTGCTACACCATGGAATGTGCATACCAAAATGATATCAAATCAGCTCACAAACTTATGTACATTTGTATTTACATTTGCAATTGGGTTCGGCCTTAGGGATATTGCAAGGGGGATTCCTTTTGATCATTGTATTTTTCTTGTCATATTTTACTCTATTAGGGAGTATTGATTTATGTTTATGTGTAATAGTTTTCAATGGTATCATCTTTGCCTTATTATCTTCTTTTCTTACTGAATTTTTCAGATCATTTGTGTAACTTCTTGGTTTCTTGAAAAATCCTTGTGATGTATAAGTTGAGTCTTGGGTGTATCCCAAACTAGTATTTTTGTTTGGTGACCTTTCAATACTGATAATTTCATCCAAGATATTTGAATTATTTCCAAATTGTGTTTCCTTCTTTTCTTTCTCAATTTCACTTTTTAGCAGCTTAATCTCAGCTTCTAGTTTCTCACATACTTGTTTTTTTATCATTAAGTTGTTGCAAAATGAAATCAATTTTATTAGCTTGCAAGAGTTGGGAATTCAAATCATTGATGATCTATTATTACTCTTTGATGGTTTTGGAAACTTATCTCTCTCTTGATTTAGTAGCTTCTTTAAACTCTAGAAGCTCTTCCCTTAGTACCCTTTTTTGTTTTTTTGATTTCATAGTTCTTCAATTATACTAAGGATTTCTTCTTTGAAGTTCACTTCTTCTTCATCTTCTGAATGTTTATAATTTTGAGTTTTTATTCCCCTAAATAGAATCTCTAGTTCGTATTCTTCATTTTCTTCTGATGAGATACTGTCTTCTTGGGTAAAGAACATTTTCTTTTTCTTGTAGAACTTCTTTTTATTATTAGTTTTTCTTTTCTTATGATTTTTTACGATTCTTTCATCATCACTTTCCTCCTTCTTAGGATAGGGACATTTATTGGCAAAGTGTCCAATTGTACCACAGTTTAAACATATTACAAGAATATTTTCTTTGTATTTTCTTGTCCCTTTCTTGAGTTTCTTTATGAAGTTGGCAGTTTCCTCATCAGATATCTATGATAACTCATGATTGGTCTTTTTCTCCTTCCTCATGTTTGTTTTAGATTATTTAAAGGTTATATCTCTTTTTGATCATTTATCATTACCTATTCTCATTTCATATGCTATAAAAATTCCATGAAGATGATCAACTGTGAGTGTGTCAAGATCAGGCCTATCTTAATTTGTAGAAGTATTGGCATCATATCTCATAGGTAGTGACCTTAGTATATTTTTCACAATAGGCTTATATGTAAGTTATTCTCCAACTTATATAATTGAATTAACCACTTAATCTACCCTATGAAAGTATTCAACAATGTTCTCTTCTTATTTCATTTTCAGGTTTTCAAACTGAGTTATATTGGTCTATAGTTTGGCTTCCCTGACTTTGCTATCTCCTTCATATACAACCTCCAATTTGTCCCATATTTCTTTGGTTGACTTACAATGCATAACCTTCACACATATAGAAGTTTTCAACCCTCCTAGAATTGCATTAACTTCTCTTGAGTTATCCTTGCATATTTTCTTTCCTGCAACATCTTTGGGTGGAGTAGTTGGTGCAGTATAACCATCTACAAAAAATTGCCATACATCAAAACCAAGAGCCAACATGAAGTTTTTCATTATTATTTTCCATAGAGCATATCCACCTCCATTGAAAAATGGTGCTTTGTTGTTAGACATTCCCTCTTGATGATCCATGTTCAGGATCTACCTTCTAGTTGTTAGACTGTGTTGAAGGAACCTTGCACTGATACCAATTGTTGGAATACTGAGAGGGGGGGTGAATCAATATTACCCTTTTTCAACAATTTGTAGTTACTTTTATATTTTTTTAATTACCACAATAGATCAACAATGTACTTGTTTGCAAAATAAATTATATAAGTATAATTAATAAGAGTTACAAGGATTTTATGAAGAATAATGAAGGACACCAATCCTTTTTAGTACACCAACTTTAGGAGACAGAAATCCCTTTCTTCAGGGAACCAACCCTAGGAATCACCAACTCCCTTTTTTATTCAGGGCACCAAATCCCTTGTATTTAGGGAACCAACCCTAGGAAGCACTAAATCCCTTGTATTTAGGGAACCAACCCTAGGAAGCACCAACTCCCTTAAATTACACTTACTTATTAAAGGATATGAATCCTTTTGTGCTCCTCCCTTCCACCCTCACTTCATAATAATCATCAGTTCTTCTTCTTGAACACTTATTTTGTTTTGATCTTCTCATATGGACTACAAAGAAATGATGCAGACCCCCTATCTCAGCAGAGTCCACTGACCTCCTGGTCTATGGATCGTTCCAATTTCTGGGCCGAAATGGTTCTTCGGGCTCCTGTTGGAACCCTTTGAACAAATCCATAGGTCCCTCATGAAAACTCCACCAACACAAGAAATGCCCCAAGCGTGAGCCTTCACCTGTACACGATCACCAGATATGACCATGACCTTTTTCAAAAATGGATTTCGGGTTTCGCGACTTCAGGAATCCTGAAGTCATGAGTCTCTTGACTCTTCAATCCCCGAAACCTGAAATGTTGAAATGCCAAAATGGCTTCACCGACGGTTAGCCTTTGGCCAAACCTCGGTCCATGTGACCACCTTCCCCGTGACCACAACCCTATTCCAAAAGCGCGTCACGTTTTGCGACTTCGAGACTTTCGATGCCAAGCGTTCCAACTCCTTGTCCTCAGGATTGCCAAAGTGTCGAATACCAAAATGGCGCAATGTGTGACCACAACCCCACTCCCAAGGCACATCGCGTTTCGCGACTTCAGGGCCTTCAATACCAAATGCCTCATCTCCTAGTCATCGGGATGGTCGAAATGTTGAATCTTGAGCTTCTAAAATGTCAAACTCCTTCGAAGTTTCTTCTCCACGGCACGTCACGTTTCGCGACTTCAAGGTTTCTAACACCAATATCCCTGACTCCTTGTCCTCGAAACTTCTGGAAATATGAACCCCGAATTGCCAAAATGTATGACCGTAGTCCCACTCCAACAATACATCTCTTTCAGGACTTCAGGGTTTCCAACGCTGAAGTACCCATTTTATTGTCCTCGGGATGGCCGAAAATCCAAATCTTGAAATGCCAAAATGTGTGACCCTATTCTGTGACCACGCTACTCCTCCATCTATTTTCAGGTTTTCGCATTTTGGGACTTCGCAATCCCGGCTGCAACAACTCCCTACCCCTTCGAGCTCCCGGTATCTGAAATACCAAAGTATCGATCCCAAAAACACCAGTCTTCTGCTCCAAACTGGGATCAACAGCTCATAACCTCTCCTGATTCGTGGACTTGTGTCTTTTCATGATTTCATGGGTCAAGAGTTTCGAACTCTTACCCTTCACATTCCCGGTAGCCTAAATGTTAAAATCCTCCTTTCGGGAATTTCCCCGAAACCTCGACCACTCGTCACGTGTCCTTCTGTTGGACGGTCATGATCCTTTTGGGATTTCATGGGTCAAGAGTCTCGACTCTTTCCCTTTGTATCTCCCGGTAGCAAAAATGCCGAAAAATGCCTTTCGTTCCCCTGTTCACATACGAGGGTTAAACCTCATGCACCTTCTCCTGGTCCAACGACTGTCAGGTATCTGACGCTAGATCTGACAGTTCAGATCCATCCTCCTTACGTGCTCTCCTTTTGAGCTTCACGCTTCTTCCATACTTAGAATATTTTCTAAGTATCAAAGGTCTCGGCCTTCGACTCTTCCTCTTGCGAATCTAGTTCCTTCGAGCCTCGTCGGCATTATGGAAACGCTGTCCCTCCTGAGCTTTGTCAACTTAGAAAACCCCACAAGGTTTCTCAACCTTCTGCTCCTCTCTTCTATGGATCTGTGTGCAAAGGCATTGTTCCTCCTAAGCTTGGGGACTTATAATAAGTCCACCCTCGCACACTCCTTGTGCTACTGTGTATTTCGCTAAACTCAGATCCGAGGCATTTCTTGTAAAGAAATGCTTCATGCCCTCCTGGCATTCTTCTGCTCAATGAAAACCTTGCAGAGCCTTTCTTCACAGAGTGTTCGGTAACTCTGTAAGTTCCCTCTCCTTTACACTTCCCTTTCCTAGGAACTTGAAATGGAGTTATCTGGTGCACTCTTTGCACTCAATCAATGCCCTCCTAATAGAGTTTTACAAAACCTTCAATAGTTTTGTTTCTTTTTTGTGCCTTCCTTTGCACAGTTCCTCATCCTCCAAGGTGTTCAACAACCTTGAGGCTCCTCTTTCAATCTGTGAATCTTTCTAGTGTGCACTCCTTACACATTCTTTCTGACTCCGCAGAGCTCAGATGCGCACTCCTTGTGCTGGCTATAGAACTTCCAGTGTTCTATTGTGCACTCCTTGCATGACCTAAAAAACCCAGACAAAAATTGCAACTCAATCAGATAGACAAGAAAATCTATCTATAACCTGTATCTATAGTATACAGGTGACATTCAAATACATAAACATATATAGACAATTCATGGGCAGGAAAAAATGCTCTTTGTATTAATTTCCAAATGTCTATACAAATGTTTACAAAGGCTGGATTGTAACCAGTCTTAGCTCTCTCTCAAGACCTCTCTACCTGGTCCCTCCTCCTAACTCTCTACTCAAATTTCTTAATTACAAAATGAGGCTCTCTCGAGGTTATCCTCAACCACCGTCTCTGAGCTATTTCTATCATAGAGTGACTCCTACGACTACATTACATAAATGGATGTCAAGTCCTGACAGATCTAGACTTAGCTGTAGGTAACCATTTAAGGAAACCTCAACCACTTCCTGAATAGCTGCGTGGTCTGGCATTAAAAGCCTTACAACATTTATTGAAATTTCAAATATCAAAATTGAGAGGGTTGTGCCTCTCCCTTTTTCCATTAATGTGTGATGGATGTGTTGGTTGGCTGGCACGCTGTTGATGTGGAGTGATGCTCCTACATCAAGAAACATCTTCCTAACCATTCTTCCTTTCTTATATAGTCACCCAAATGGTGTGAGATATGAATCATTGTGTCCCCTTGTTTGGACCATCACACCTCTTTATTTATATTAACAAAAATAATGTTTTTTTTTCTTCATTATTATTCAAAGACTATCGTGAAGGATTTTCAAATTAGTTAGAGTGATTTTCCTAACTCGATTACTAATATGGATCGATTTAATTTTTAAATTGATTCCATGTCTCTGAAAATATTGTAGAAATAGAATTCTGTAGAGGTGCTTCCTTCAAACCATTTACATGTGACCATATGTGAAAAACCACATGATTATTAATTTAAGTGATGTTCCCAATGCTTCACGGATTATGTGTTTGTAACCTATGACTGAGGGCTCGAACCTAGTCCTTCGAACTTCGGCCTTTAAGCATTTTCTCTCTCATCCAGTCTTCCAAAGTTTGACCTCTCATAAGGATTGATCTAATGGTTAGCATGATTACCATAACCAAATCAACGGTCTATCTTTGATCCATGGCTATGACTTAATCAAATGTTGAGATTAAGTTCCAGGTAATTATTGTTGCAATATCCACCGGAGTTTCTCAGTGCCGAAGTGGTCAACATGGGATTTCTTATGTCATCTTTCCACTATGTTTTGATCTAACGATCATGTGAGAATCCAAAGGATATTAGATCAATGGTTACCATTGAATTTGTCCTTCGGCGCTTCGATTAGTTGTTGGTTTCCCCCAAAGGAAAAATTCCCATAGTGATGTAACTTGCTGACGTCACTGCTAACTTGTCATTAGCCAAGTGGATGCCACTTGTCACCTAGATTTGTGACTTACGTAACCTAAATTGCCAATTGAACCTAGACACTTGTCACCATTTGATTGCACCATGTGTCCTTGTTGAAGTGGATCTCCTGACATGGCAGATGTCCTCCTCCTGGTCATAGGTTCATATGAATCCTTGATCCAGTGATTGTGATCAACTATTAGTTCAATGGTACAGATTTGTTTTGTCCTTCGGGACTTTAGGCCTTTGCAATCATTAAAGCCTCCAGAGTGCATTTGACCGAAGTAGATCTAATGGTCGATATTAGTTCTTCCATAAATGGATGATCCCAGATTGTCCAGAGGTTTCAAACAAATCGGTGACCAAGACTTGATCTGTAGTTGAGTGGATGGTTCTTGTTCACTTCGAAGATTCAGAGCTTCAGGACTCCATCCTTTGTCATTATTCAACTCTTCCGGAGAAAATTCCATCGAAGTGCTTATTGACACTTTCTGCTTGATAACCTCCACAAGTCGAGGGGCTAGGACCATGGGATTAACCATTCCAAGCGTTTGATCGAACGATCATGGTTCATCCTAGAGGATCTTAGATCAACGACCATCATTTTTTCGTCACTTTGTGCTTCGGGTAAACTTACATGTTCTTGGATCCTTTTTGCCGGAGTGGTCAGCGTCAAGGTTGACTACCTTTTGATTTGACAGTTCAAATTTTTCCATTCCATATCAACGACTAATACTTAACTTTAGATAAAATATTGATCTAACAGCTGGGAAACCATTTGAAGCTTCTGCTTCAGATATGATGATTCAACTTTAAACCTTCCCAACCTCTGAATTCACCTCAATCTAATGATTATGGACTCTCTTGAAGTAAGGATGAACGGTTCTTATGAGCTTCTATTAACATTCTTTCTTTTGATTTTTTCATCGCTATTTCTCTTGATCTTTTAATAATTGTTTGTGCATTCTTTTATTCACCGATCTTCAGTCGCTAACCGTCCTTAGCTCTGAATTTATTGTGCTTCATTACTTCATTACTCCTTTTGTAAAAGGATATTTGCATGCTCTGATATCGTGGAATCTAATATGTTGACTCTTCTGAGCTTTAGGTAGATTCCTCTGCACCTAACACTATGTCTTCTACACAAATTACTATGTTATTTCTCCTAAGATTTTAGGATCTCAAAGACATATAATGATAATACCATATTGATTTTCTTGACATCAATTCCATAATCAACATTGATCATTTTGGCCCTCTTTGACATCAATTCTGACACCATAACACCATGTCCAACATTATCTTCCTTCATCTGTAGCTGTTTGGATTTACCTTTGTAGGTTTGATGCTTTGTTTCTTTGAATTTTGAATCTCCTTCATAAATATTTTGAAGTTTGTCCCAAATCTCTTTAGTGTAGCTACAATGTATAACTTTGTTATATACTAAATCACAAAGACCGTTTAGAAGTGAATTTGTGGCTTTTGAGTTATTTATATTGAGTTGAGTTTCATTCTATTTTGATTTGTTGGAGGAATTGTTGGTTCTTTGTATCCATAGACAATTGATTTCCAAACTTCAAATCCCTGTGCATGTACATATGTTTTCATCCTTCTGCTCCAGAATGCATACATTTTTCCATTGAAGTGTGGTATTCCATTTTTATACATATTGTTTCTCTCCATGATCTACCTTCGAGTGGTTAAACTGATTTATGAAGGAACCTGCTCTGATACCAATTGTTGGATTACTAAGAGGGGGGTGAATTAGTAATAGATATTTTTAATCCTTTTAACCACAATATGTGAGTGTTATTTATCTTTATGATCAATATAGCATTATCATCCAATAAGTGGAGAGTAAATAAACCATGAACAAATGAACAAGCATACACATACACAATACACCAGTATTGTTTACGTGGAAACCCAATGCGGGAGAAAAAATGGAATGTTTTTTCTTATTTGTCTTTAAGAACTACATTCATTGGAAGCACCAAATTCCTTTGTTTTCCATCTACAACTGGAAAGAGGCTCCAACCCCCTATTTTCAGTCTATAACACGAGGGAATCTCCAACTCTCCAATTCTATGGCTATAACCAAAAGGAGGCTACAACACCCTATGTTCTTTGGCTACAACCATAAGGTGGATACAACGACCTATCCTTTACCTGTCCAACCACCCTGAAATATAAGTGTCAAATGTAGAAACTGAATATGTAACTGTCACAACCTGTTCTTTCAAATATGTCACTGAGAATCTCGTCACTATATACTCATCAACCTATCTAATCTGATCACATATGCCTCAAACACTATACCACAAGTATGTACCTCAAACCATGTGCTAGAACCTCACTATTATACAACCTCTATTTGTTCCAATAAATTCAGCAACATACATCGACCAAAATCCCTCAAACATGAACCAATACTAAAATTCAATAGATATGCCTCAAATCAACTCTACAACAAGCCCTAAACTTCCAAGAGGGCATCCAACATATTTACAAGGAAAACCCTCAACCATATTCATAAATTCAACACTACACATATTAAAGCCATACCTTTTTTCTTCTTGTAGCATTCTTCTTCTGCAGTTTTGTTGCTACGATTTTTCTATCGTGATTTTTCTGTCGAACTTTTTCTGCCGTATTTTTTCTTCCACGGTTTTTCTACCGCACTTTTTTGGCCACGGTTTTTCTACCACGATCTTTCTGCCACAGGTTTTTTGCCACACTTTTCCTGCCACAATTTTTTTGTCGTACTTTTCTCTATCAATAATACGTGCCCAAATAACCTTTCAAAAAATATATATTCAATGACATTCAATAGGTTCTAATGGTAGACCCTTGCTCTCTTATTTATACTCTCCAACTAGCTTCCTCTAAAAGTATCAACTTTTGTCCACTTAACCACTTTGTCCACTTAGCCACTTTGTCCACTTAAATTAAACACTTTTTCTACTGAACTTAACCACTTTACACAAATAATAATTTCTCCACTTATATTTGCAGCTAACTTTATTATTTAATTAATTTATTTT
>SNQJ01S0109135.1:11021-22461 GCA_010110895.2 Picea sitchensis
AGAGGGGGAGAGAGAGAGAGACGGAGAGAGAGAGAGAGAGTGGGAGGGAGAGGGAGAGAGATAAAGAGGGAGATAGAGGGTGAGTGATCGAGTGTGTGTGTATGTGTGTGTGTGAGAGAGAGAGAGAGAGGGATGGAGATAGGTTAGCTAGGGTGAGTGATCTGGTGTGTGTGAGTGATCTGATTCATCAATTCTATTAGATATATCAATTCTATTATATTTTTCGGCACATTCCTCCTAATAATATTTTTCTGAATAATATTAAAGCTTATATAAAAAAAAATGCTACTTGTGCATTAAGATATGCAGTTTGACATATTTATATATATCAATTCTATTATATTTTTAGGCACATTCCTCTTAATAATATTTTTCTGAATAATATTAAAGCTTAGATCAAAACAATTATGCACATTCCTCCTAATGATATCTTTATAGCTTTATGGATGCTATAGGTAGAATATAAAATATGTTGAGAATTCAACCTAAAGTTTAAACTAGTTGTAAATAAAACAACGATTACATCTACATCTATAAAGAAAACTCGACCATCAATCACAGACTTGTATTCCAAGAAGATAAGAAAAACAAACTGTTGTAACTGTTGTAAGCATAGAAAAAATGCTTAAGCTTCCAAAAGTCTAAAATAATCGTCGGTTAATGGTTTGATGAATTAGCGTAAGCATAGAAAAAACGATTAGGCTTCCAAAATCTAAAATAATCATTGGTTAATGGTTTGACCATTCATTAGTCAACACCTAGAATGGAGTTAGAGTGGAGTTTTAATGTACTGTTTGTCGGAATGTGCATTGACAAAAATTAAAAATCCGTCGTCCGATATGGAAAACTTATGTAAAAAACTATCATATGTATTAAATGCTGCAAAAAGCTATCAAATCCTGATAGAGATTCAACTCTGTCATTGGGTCTGCAATAAGACCTAGAAGTTCATATCAAATTAAAATCGAGATAAACCAATATTAATTTTATAGAGGGAACCCAAAATTTCCAAAATGACGAACCTCGAAATGCTAAAATGCCAAAACTCCACTCCAAAGGGGAATCAACAAATCTTGTTGCTTCTCATCCAATGGTCATTACTACTCCTAAGCTCTTGAATGCTAAAATACACTAAGGCTTAAGCTTCTCATAGATCTGTGAGATCCAATGGCTCACGACATTTCTCACTTCCCCACGAAGCCTCTCCACCGTCTGTTTCAGCTCCTGTTACCCATTTCGTGATTCGGGTCTTGGAGCAACCAAGGATTTGTCCTGCACTCCAACCTCACGATTCCCGAATTCATGAAAATGATCCAATGGCCCACAAGATTTTTCACTTCTCCATGAAGCGTCTCCACCATTTGTTTCGTCTCCTTCCCGTGCGACCTCCCAGAGATTAAACTCCATGCGCCCTCCTCCAGATCCGATGGCTATCGGTCCTTTGCACTAGATCTGATGGCCTAGATATGTTTCTCTTCCTTGTGCGCTTTCCTACATGTGTCTAGACATAGACTTCAATAGTCTAGATATCGCCTCTCTATTTGATCTAATGACAGTTGTTCTCTACCTTGAGCATGCCCTTCTTCCTTTCCCTTGGAATATTTCTTTCTCCAAAAGGCCTCGGCCTTTGTCTCTGCTACGAAGTCTATAACCTTGGCTCCCACCTGTATTCTAAGAGGCATTCCTCCTCCTGAGATTTATTTCTCTGAACCTCCAAGGTTCCTTCAAACTCTGCAACCTCTTGCAGGACCTTTGCATGAAATGGTGCTATCTCTTCTGATCTTATCCGTGGCTCTGACCTCGAAGTGTCTTTGTTCCTTTCTCTCCTTGAAGGGATGTAAGTTCCCTCTGGAAACTTCCTGCTAAAGCATGCTTTGTTGATCTTGCAGGGTGTTCAGTAACCCTATGAGTGTCTCCTCTTCTGACACTTCTCTTCTCTTTGAACTCAAACAAGAGTTCCTTATGTGCACACTTGTACCAACTCAATGCCCACCTGGTAGAGTTCTCCAGAATCCTCATTGACTCTGTCTTTTCACCGAACTCGAAATAGAGTTCTCCTCATTGCATCCTATGCATCTGCTCAATTCCCTCCTGGCAAAGCCTTTACAGAATTCTCAACAATTCTTCTTCTCCTCTCTATGCTCCTCTGCTAAATTTCTCCTTCAAGGTGTTCAACAACCTTGAGGCTTCCTCCTTGAGTAAATGACTTTAGCTAGTGCACCCTCCTGGCACGTCTTTGTCTAAAATTCCGCAGAATTCAAAAGTGCACTCCTGCATTGGTTTTCAGAGACTGCAATACTCTGTCATGTACTCTCACATGAAAACACAAAGAATCCAAACTTGAAATCAAAGAATTCTCAGACATTAAAATCTATCTATCCCTGCAAATGCACATCTAACATACATTTGCAACATATCATCAACACATAAAGACATTCATTCATGAACTCACTAACACATGAACAACAACATGTAGGAAAAATTGTTATGATTGTATTAATATGAAATTCCTCTTTACAATGTGAGCTCGGACTGCAACAGAGTCACGACTTCCTCTCTTCTCCCTATTCTTTTTTTCTTCTCTCCCTTTCTACTCTACTGAAAAAAAAATAGGATCTCTTTACAAAAGGGGCTACTCGAGCGCTTCCCTCCATCATCACCAAATCTCATTAATTACAATGAATTACATTGAATGGTTGTCTAGTCTGAATCGGATCTAGATTTCAACCTTACAACCATTTAAGGCAACCTTTATCTAAATCCTATGTACATGCATGGATTTTGGCTCTTCGACCTTATAACATTTAATACAATTTCAAATTTTGAACAATGAGAGGGTTGTGCCTCTCTCCTTCCATTGAATGTGCACTTGATGTGCTTCTTGGCTTGAACGTAGCTAGCTTGGAGCGATGTTCCTGCATCAATTATCAAGATATCAGGTAAGGATGTACACCACCAAATGTGGGGATATTCGAAGAATCATACTCAAGGAATCACATAGATCACTTTATTGTGCACATATGGGTGTGAAGAAAATGTACGCAGACATGATGCATGATTTATTCCATATCATTACCAAGTGCCTAGAGTGTCAACAAGTGAAGGCTAACCACTACCACTTGACAGGTCTCCTACAATTGCATTATGTTCCTATGTCCAAGTGCAAAGTCATTTCTATGGATTTTGTTGTGGGATTTCCACTCACATTGCACAGACATAATGCCATTATTGTGATAGTTGATAAGTTGACCAAGAGTGCTCATTTTATTTCGATTAGTGACACTGATGATGTCACTAATGTGGCACATGTGTTTATAACTTAGGTCATCCATCTTCATGGGTTACCCAAGAAGATGATTTCATATAGGGACTCTTGATTCACATCTAGGTTTTGGACAAGTTTGTAGTCAACGTTGGGAACTCAATTGAACTTAAGCACAACATATCATCCCAAAAAAAATGGGAAAAATGAGAGAGTAAATCAGGTTATGGAAGACATGATTAGGATGTATGTTATAGATAATCAAACCCATTGGCAAAAGTACCTACCTTTGGTAGAGTTTGCCTACAATAACAATTTTCATAGCTCCATTGGAATGCCACCCTATGAAGCTATGTATGGAAGGCCATGTAGGAAACCATTGTGTTGGGAAAGGTTAGAAGACCAAGTGACAGTTGGGCCAAAATTGATTCAAGAGATGGAGGAATAGGTGATTCATATTAGGAAGCGACTCAAGGAAGCACAGGATAGACAAATAACTTATGTTGATGCAGATAGGACTAACTGAATTTATAAAGTGGGAGACCCAGTTTTCATTTGTATCAGGCCTAACAAGAGTACCATTCATCTTGAGAAGGGGAGAAAGTTGTTGCCTTTATTTATAGGACCATTCAAAATCCAAGAGGGAATTGGACCCATTGCCTATCGTATCGTACTAGTGCCCTAGTTGCATAAAAATCATAATGTTTTTTGTGTATCTGTTCTACGTCATTATGTTGCTGACGAATCTCATAAAATGAATTGGAAGGAATTTGAGGTATCAAACATGGGAAACCTCATGTTTGAACCATTACACATATCGGACCGTAGGATATGACAACTCAAGAATTGTCTGGTAGACCAAGTTAAGGTCTAGTGGGACAAGTATAGCCCAGGATCTGCTACTTGGGAGGATGTAGAGAACTTACAATGAGATCATCCCTCACTTATTTGACCACCTCAAGAATATGTTTTCCAAAGGTTGTGTGTATGTAATGTAACCTTTTGAATTAGATAGCTAGAATTACTTAAGGCCTAATCATCTTTTATTTTCTATTAACTATGAAACTATTGATGGAACACTTCAAATTTTAAGACATATGGGCATATGTGAATGTCAGTTCTATGAATGTTTGTCATTATTTAAATTATGATGGATATTATGAAATCAATTTCTAACTTTAAAATTTTGACATTTAAAGTTTTTGGTACGTGGATACCGAATCGAGAATATGATTAAATGCATTTACATGATAGTAATGCATATATATGTATGATTTTGTGTTATAGACAAATCTACAAGTCAATAGGATATCAAATAGCCAAAGGATAATAATAATAAAAGGTTGATATCATGAACATAGACCAGGAAATAATATGGTATGAATATTTGTATCTGAAATTATGTTGTTTAAAATGAATTTCTATGATATGTGGGCAAGTGCAGGTTTTGTTTTTAGGTGGTGAGACTACCTGAAACTAAATATACAATGACAAAATTCCCAACAACATAGTGCCATTGTATGGTCCATGGTAGGGTGTTGACCTTATTTCTATTAGGAAGGGTGGAGGCACTTCCGACTATGTACCCTCTCAAACCTGGATTCATGGGAGGATGGTGTTATCTCGTTCTTCCTTAGACGTGTGATGATGACTGCCATTTTCCTATTGGGGAATCTTGGTCAAGAGAGTTGACACATCCACTTACGGGTTCTATCTGGAGTTAGGTGAATATGGTTGATGCTCGAAGATAGTCTAGCAGAGGAAAGATAGGGATGGAAGAGGTAAGTAGGTTAGGGAAGAATGATGAATAGAAGTAGTTGAGAGCGTGTGAGGATTTCCCCTTATAGTAAAATTTCTTGATTTCCTCTTTTTAAAAAATATGTATATATGTATATTTATACTTTCTTAACTGAACTACAATTATCTAAGTGAATGTTGCTTGTGCTAAATTATTATAATTGAGGTATTTTGTGAACATTTTAAATGGTTTAATATCTTTTATGAAATGAATTATCTTGTTGATTCGATTGGACGCATACAAGAATTACTTTAGGTGTGATAATTATTGTCATTAGTACATGTGTGAGTCCTATATGYGCTAGMTACACATGCATTCCTTGCACATSTAMACTAGTATGTATAAGTGATTTAAATTGATGATGTTGTTTATTTGATGTGGATGTGTGAATCATGTGTCATTACCCTTGTATTGTAAATTACTCTAACTTCGGGATGAAATTTCCTAAAGGGTGGGTGTATGTAACAACCCAAATTGATTATTTATTTATCATAGTTGTTAATTTAAATTTAATTAATTATTAAAATAAATTCAATGAGTCTTTTTATTATTTTATTATTAAAAATGTAGGTGAAGTAATTAATGAGGGGATAAGTCTGTCGGGGAATTAATGAGGGGATAAGGAAGTTGGGTAATTGAATGAAGGGGAGGGATTCGAGAGAGAAGGATAAGGAAGAGAGGAGAGGACTTGGAGAGTGGTATTTTGTTTTGGGAGAAATTGGAGAAGAAGGAGACAAGGAAGAAATTATGAAAGAGGGAGGAAGAATGAGGAAATTGCAACATATTTTTTGGGGGACTTTTTACAAGGATACTTCTGTTGCTGAGAACCTTGGGGGAGAGAAAACTACAAGGATTCATGGAACTATCAAGTCAAAGAGGATGTTCCTAGTTGGCAAGAACGTTAATATTCAGTTGGGCAGTTTGGGAAAGAGCAAGAATAAGTGAACCAAGGGCTAAATCAACCAACCTATAGGTTGAGGTATGTATTTTACTAAGTTAATATGTTTTTATTATGTTGTTTTTGTTATTATGTCTATTTACCAGTTTATTACTGGTATACAGAAAATCATGAAAGGAAAACTTGAAGTAAACTGCAGTTATTTCAGTAGGAGATTAGAAGATATTTATTATTTTATTGAGGCCCTAAAATAGGAGGCATTACATGATCTAAGGGAGTAGAGTTAACCATCTCTATTAAACCAAAACCCATTTCTTATGTTTTTCTAAATTATCCTTACCATGAAACCTCCATTGGTTGTTGAGTGTTATAGAGCCCAATCATTGAATTCATGTAATAAGGTTGGTGTGAGATTCACATCCCATATTTATTGATAGCATGGGGGTTGAGTACAATCAACTTGGAAAAGTGTGCAAGTCAAGCAAGCAATAAAAATGGAGGAAAATTTGTATCTGTAGGGGACAAGAATTATGAATTCACATTTTTGTATGTAGAGTTGTTTTTACATGGATTTTTCTAGCCAACAATGGATTTCTATGTAATGAAGCTTGAAGGTAGTTATTGTGGACATGTTTGGATGCTTTTTGGAGTTATAATCTCATGAGTAAAGAGGTTGTGTACTCGAGAGTGATGTTATTCTCGAAATTAACTGAGGAATCATGCATTTTTCTTCTGAGTGAATTTGTGTTTGAAACTATAGATTTCGTGAAATCCCATCAAGTAAAATTCCTTTCCAACCTGTGTTGGAATCCCTGGAGGGGAGTGAAAATGCCCGAGGGACTATGAGAAGTAAAGGGGGATTCCATCGTTTGGTTGTACAAGTTGAGGGGATGTGATTTGGTGGACTGGAATTAGTTGTGAGTTTAATTACAGAGAGGGGAAAATAGCCAGCCTTAGGGACCACTCTCTCTTGTGGATTCATAGCCCCAACTCATGGGTGTATTGTTGTTGAGAACTGGAATAACAAGGCTATGGTTGGGAGGAGGAACGTTCATCCTCTCAAGTGGGTTGCATACTTGTATAAGTTAGGTGTTCTTATATGATGCATTGATGTGTTAAATGTTGATATAACTTTGTTGTGCATTTCACTCTAAGTTATATTGGATATAAATGCTTGTTGGGAGCATAATGATGCATTTAAATCCTTTTTTATATTGTTGAATATTGTTGAATGTTATTTAATTTATTCCATGAATAGTTAATCAATTGTATTTATATTTTTAAGAAAAAAATACATCTAGATGAGTTTAGTAGTCATTATGTGTGATTATTTATGCATTTTGATTTACTATCAAAAATTTTATGGGATCATTTTAACAGTGACGTGTTTGAGCTGGGGTTGGGTATGTGACACAATTAAACTATTTTCCTGGAGGTACCAAATGTAGTATTTTCATAACCAACCACTCCGACAGGACCAAACGAGATTTCCTTACGACTTGAAAACATGTGCTCTAACGTAAGTCATCCATCAAATTGCATTCACATTATTGTATGTGTAGTTTCATTCACATTATTGAATTCACATTATGAGTAGGGGACCATAATTATGCATTCACATTTTTGGATGTATAGTTGTTTTTACATGGAGTTTTCTGGCCAACAATGGAGCTCTAAGTGTTGAATCTTGAAGGTAGTTTTTGTGGACATGTTTGGTTTTTTCTTGGAGCTATAATATTGTGAATAAATAGGTCATGTACCTCGGAGTGACGTTCTCCTGAAAATTCAATGAGGAAGCATGTGTTTTTCTGTTGGGTGAATTTGTGTTTACAAATATATAATTCCTGAGGTCCCATCAAGTAAAATTCGTTTCCAACCTGTGTTGGAAGCCCTAGAGGGGAGTGGAAATGCCTAAGAGACTATGAGAAGTGAAAGGGGATTCCATCCCTTGGGTTGTGCAGGTTGAGGGCAAGTGAGCTCATGGATTGGAATTAGTTGTGAGTTAAACTACTACGAGGGGAACATTACCCAGCTTTAGGGACCATCATATCTTGTGGATTCATAGCCCCAGCTCATGAGTGTCTTGCTGTTGAGAAATGGAACAACAAGCCTACGGTTGGGAGGAATGTCCATCCTATGAAGTGGGATGCATACTTGTATAGGTTAAGTGTTCTTATCTCATGTGTTGATGTGTTAAATGTCATTATAAATTTGTTGTGCATTTTACTCTGGGTTATATTGATTATATATGCTTGATTGAAGTAGAATGATGCATTTGAATCCTTGTTTATATGGTTGAATATTGTTGTATGTTATTTAATTGCTTCTATGCATACTTGAGAAATTGTATTTACATTTTTAACCAACACAAGCATTTACATGAGTTTAGTAGTCATTATATGTGATTATTTTTGCATTTTTATTACTATCTTAAATTTTATGGGATCATTTTAGGGTTGACATATCCCCTGGGTATGTGAGAAAATTAAAATATTTTTTTGGAGGTACCAAATGTAATATTTTCATAACCAACCACTCCTACAAGACCAAGTGAGATTTCCTTATGAGTTGAAAACATGTACTCTAGTGTAAGTCCTCTATCAAATTACATGAAGAAAATATTGACTTTTTCAAATTCTTCGTCAAATTTTATATAGAAAACCTCATAAATAATTTTATATAACCAAAGTTAGATATGTATACATAGGTACATTAAATCCGCATGGAACAAATTGCACCATTAGTGTAATTGTCAATGATGATGACACCTAATTAAATCGTATCTCTTTTTCTAGTTGTTGTAGAACAAATTCATGGCCTCGGTAGATGAAAAAATGAATAAAAACCATAACTAGGCTCCATCTGCTTGTTTTCTAGAAGAGGATTAAGTGATTCATTGTTTTAGGGCTTCACAACCTTTACCAATTCACCAAATGGGTCTTTTACAACCCGTTCACATTCCACGTGTCCTTCCAAATCAAATAGACCTCTTTCCTCATCCTCTATTACTTCTTCTTATAGGAGTGAATGCTTCACAATAGTTATGTCAAATATCTTTGGTCGATCCTATTTTCTTATCTAAATTAGATCCTTGAATCCCTTCATCACACACAAATATAAACACTATCCTTGTTGTTATATGAGTACATTTGTGTCAACAATTGTGCACATCCTAATACATTATATTCGATATGTGGGCATCTTATTGGACTGGGAAATATTCTACCTGGTAAACTCTTGTATTTTTATGATTCCCTTAATAGGTGCATCCTCATAATTGGTAGGATTCACTATGATAAGATTCATAATTTGGAAATTCATCTCGTAGCAACCTCCACATAAACCTCAATAAATTTTATACCCATAAATGCATAATTTGAAGTCCCTTTTTTAACTTGCCATTAACATGTTACCTTCTCTCAAATCTTATTAATAAGAGATAGTCAGAATATTTTTAAGGAAACCCATAAGAAGATGAGTCGAAAACAAAATCACTTCTAAAAGATCCACTTTAATTTCTCTTCAATATATCTATCAATAGATTATAGTCTCTATCTTAATATGATAATAAAAATTGGATTTGCACTATTGCTTTACATAAAATACAACAAACACAACATTTCTGCATTATTTTTCTTATGTGAGATGCATTAGTCAATTTTTGCAATGAAAAACAAAAACCCATCTAACATTAATGCTTGTAGATAAAATCATTTACCCACTAAAATGTTGAAGAATACCAAATTTACGAAATGGTTTTTGTTCAAATAGATTCAAAACAATCAGAGCTAATTCTATAATCAAATATGAAAAACATTTAGTGAGATGAGAGAACCACAAAATAGGGGCTCTTATACAAAAATTTCCTAAAGTGCTACAAATTTATCATATTGGAGCATATCAAAATTTCACCCAAAATATGATGATATGAAGTAGTCACCATTCATTGACTTAGACCCTCTTTCATAAAAATACATAAACAAAAATCAATAGCATATTAACCTACATAGCTCATATACATATAAAGAGGTTACTTGAGCGTATCTACCAGGGCAATTTTCACTGCAATTATCAACAATGTAACAAGGATCATGTTCTTAGGAACCTTTCCTTCTTTGGTTTTCATAGAAAATAATGGAAGACCAGAATCTAGAAAGGAGATTGAGAGAAGCTACTAAGGTAAAGATTTTTTGATGCGATGAGGTAGTTGTCCATAGAGTTAAAAGTAATTAAATGTAAATAACATACTACTATATAATTTATTTTTTCTCATGTAGATGCATACAATGCTCATGCTTGGAGGCCAAATACCTCTAATAATGATTAAAACAAATATAACTGTGGTAAATGAACAAATGCACTATTTAATCAATTGCCTCTCAAGTAACACTATTTCACTTGTAAAGAATAGTAAATATTTTGAATGCTTCTACTATGTAATCACATTGACCAAAATCACTTACCCTTATGTACCAGTCACCTTTAGGTCCATATCCACTAGTCTAAGTTATAACTATGTGCATTCTCAAGGATTAGAGAAAGTATCCCACAACCTATGCCCAGGAAATTGAACCTATACATAAGATTATTCTTTATGTAATAAAACTAAAACATCAAACCCAAGTGATTTGAATGTGTCCACCATAATTTTTATGTTCTCTTTATAGAATTCAACAACCATGCATAGCTTAAATTTTTTTTAAATGTCTAGATTAGAGAAACCCACATTGTAAGTATTTCAATTCTTCAAATGTGAATGTAAGTTAATAAATATGGTGTTGTCTAGTTGTTCTATCAAATGACTTTTTTAGCTGGAATATGGAGATATAAATTTACAAAAATCGCTATTTTTTGTTATTCAAAATTCATTTTTGAATGTAGAAATGGATTCATCATGCTAAAGGGGCAGTCTAATTATACAAAAATAATCACTCAAATCTGTGAATCCAACAATTTCTCACTAGATTTCAGAAAAAATGTCCTCTGAAAAAATCATCATTTCACAGAAAGTCTAACCTACAACAATAAATATAGATATTTCGCTCCATATCTAAAACTTATTTATAGCATACTTTGAGTTTCATATCTCCAATTAGAAAGGGGCATACAATTAAAATTTAAGTTACAAGAATTCATTGTTGGATATGCAAATGGAGGGGACAAACAGGGATTTGGGTTAAAACACTCTAACGCATCTACTTGACAATACAATTATACCTTTTTACACTATTGAAAAAATACAATAGAGATTCACAATTCATTAAATGTGGAAACTATTTCTTTATTATTGTTTGACAAATATATGTACAAATTTCTTCTTGATCTTTTAAGCAAACAAGTTGTGCATAACAACTTAATCCATGTCTATTAAATTTGAAAATATAATAAATAATCAAACTTATTATATGACTAAATGTTAGAAAAACAGGACCGCAGAGCAATAAAATAAAACAAATGTAGAAACAAAACACAGAAGACACAC
>SNQJ01S0109136.1:0-23555 GCA_010110895.2 Picea sitchensis
AGGAGCGGGAACATATAGGTGACCAAATTTTGGTCAACAATGCCAAATAAAGTTCTTATAAGAATAGAATCTTGGTCAATGATGAGAAACTCCTCATTTCTCACCTTTTGTTCCAAACCCTTTGGAAACGCTTATTTGGTTAATACTTTTGAGTTGGCTACCATTAGATTTCCATACTTTAAATTTACTCATTTAATCATGTCCAACTTTATTACCTAAATAGCATAGAGATTATAAAAGAAAAGAAACTCTACTACATAAAAACGTACACAACTGATAACTATTAATAAGTTGGTTCATACACCAAATCCATCTCTATCTAGAATTTGGTATCTTATTAGCCTATTATTCAAGTAGATCAAAAGACACACCTAGATCTTGTAGACTTTCAATAAACAATTAATATCAAATTCAATCAATATTCCAAAGCACAATGTTTTCTCATAGTACAAATTTATTGCAACATACTACTAACTTCTTAACCCCAAAGGTTAAGAGAGTGTTCTTCCCACATTTCATTATAGGCTTATGGCCATGTTTTGTTTTGTATCTTTGTATCTCTTTGTTCATATTTGTTGTCTTGTAAGAGGTTTTCTCAGAGAGGAAACTATGCCAAGGCATCCATTGGAGGTCATAGTCTTCCTAGCTTCAAACCTAAAAGGAGGAAACCCTAGGCTAGAGGGAGGAAACCCTCAAACTCTTGAGATGTTTCCATGAAGCTCACTGTCACTAAGCATGAAATAGAAATTTGAAAAGAAAATAGAAACAACACTAATCAAGAGCACAACCACACCGATCCTTTATCCATTGGGCATCTTTATCCTAAACCTTGAGACACATATAACATATAATGAAAGGTGTAAAATATTTCAAAATCATGAGGATCCATAATCTTGCAGGAGGGTGGAAGTCTCATATAATCATAAATTTATGACATGAAAATGTACTTGGGTCTATGAAGATCATTCCACTAGTTTAAATGAATAGATAGCATAAGACAAGGTAACCATGTATGAAGTACAATATCGTAAAATATCTTCATATTATTAATAGTTAAGATGGTAGACTTGATTCTTTGATGCAATAAATTTCAATAGACTACAATGTATTCCTCAAATACGATCATAAATCAACAAAGATGCAGAGCTATGAAAAATTATCAATACAATGTATTCAAGAATCTCATAAATACATCAATAAATAAACAGAGCTACAAAACACTTCCATTACATCTATGATATCACCAGATTACAATGTCCAAAAATATGGAAAGAATGAGAAGTTGGTAACAAAAGAAAATCCACAAGGAATGTGGATAACAATGAGATAAGTATTAGACTCATAAATAAATAATGAATGAATTGGTTTGTTACAATTTAGACTAAGATATATAAAAAAATATGGATAAGGGTGAGATAAATACTTAAAAAAGAGGATATCAAAATGTGTTTAGTTTGTATATATAATATTTTTTTTAATGTTATAAGAAATTGATTAAAAAGGAATTATACAATATTTATTTTGTATATTTTTGTTTACAAGTTTTCAAATATAATAAATTTATTCATATAATAAGAGTTTTTAAAAATATTATTTTACATTAAATTTAGTTAAGAGTAAACACAACATATTTAAACAAAAAACAATTTAATAAGTGAAATAAATTATTAAAATTCTTAAGAAACTATCAAAATTCTTAAGATTCTTTACTACTAGTAATTTGGTTAAGAGTAAACACAACATATTTAAACAAAAAAAAAAACAATTTAATAAGTGAAATAAACTATTAAAATTCTTAAGATTCTTTACTACTAGTTGCTATCAATCTTATTCTCTTTTAAAATTGTTTTTATTACAATGTAAGTTATATAACTTCTACTTAATCAAGCAGTGTTGTATGACAACTTAGTTCCTACCTATGTAGATTTGGAAATTGATAAAAATAATGATTTAAAGCCATTAATGAATCAGGTGGAGTAATACATAAGTCTGATATTTGGATAGAATCCCCAATTAAACCCTATTCTATCAATATTGTTCAATATTTTTCCTTCTTTTATATATATTGGAATTAGTTAAATTCCATTTAAAGTAAACTAAAGTTTGTGATAAGTGGTAAATTATTATAATCCATTATGAATATTTGTATCTCATGCCAAACTTAAAAACTCTTGCCTATTTCGTTTAGATTTTAGAATATTATTAATTAATTTAAATATTTCAAAGTTTGCTCATTATGCTTAGTGAATTAAATAACAATTTTCATCACAATCATTATATAAAAAAAATTACAAGTTAATTTTAATTAAATTTACAAATTAACTTTAATTCTTTTGTTCAGAATGTTGATATTTAGCATTGTTGATTGGATAGACTTTAGTTACGATTGAGTTCTCTATAATAAAATATGGTTGTCATGTTATGTTCTTTGTTCTTCATTCAAATAGTAAAATGTGACTATTGGTTAAGATGAGACTTAGCAAGACTTAGCAAAATTATCCAAACACATTTCCAAATAAGCATCTTTACAAAATCTTGCTTTGTGTTCACAAACGTCCCAAAAAAAGGTTTAAACAATGCAAATAACGTTCCTTCTATTGTTACTAAAGGCACGAATATTAAATTCACAACAATGCAAAGAAGGTTGTTTCTATTGTTACCAAACACACGAATATTAAATTTGCCCAAATTATTGTTATTAAACACGCATATATTAAATTGTTTCAATTATTTTTTTTAAACTTTTAAATATGATATAATTTCAATTATTTTTTTAAAATATTTAAAAATTATATAAAAAATATTTGTCAAAATCTATTTTTAAAAACGATTTTATATAACTAAATTATTATTAACTTTTAATTATATAGAAATGTTATAAAAAATAATAAATAAAATTTTAAAATAACCATTCAACTATTCAATTTGGCAAGAACTGTATGAAGAAGGGCATTTAGAGAGAGATAATTTTTAAAATAATAATAATGTTTGAGAGTACTTAGCTACGAGAAGCTCATGTCAATCACATACGTTTGAGGTGTCCGCTCTAACCAGAAAGGAAATAGTTGCATTGTTGTTAACATCTCATGAGAATGTTGTTGCATGCATGAGGCAACGTGGCCTCACTAAGTCGTCCCAGATATCTACCAAGTTCATTCTGTATGTTCCATTCTATTGACCCAAACATGAAACCTGAAATTGCAACCATCCATCCATGCAGCCGAATAGAGAGGGTGGGTTCTTTCTTTGTTAGCTCAGGGTTTTGTGGCATGCTCATAAGTAGGCATCCTAGAGACCTCCAATTACTGCTATTAAGATGGGGCAGTTCTTCGGGCAACAAGTTTCCAGCCTCTCAAAGGATTCGCTATGTTATTATACAACAAGCTTCAACAGGATTCAAAGCTTTTATCAACAAGCACAAAGCTCAATATTTATCAAGAACTTGGACTCTTCTTATAAAAAAATTATATTTTATGCAAACTTCCCTATCAAATTTCCACTAACCTATCACCAAGATCTGTCCCCTCCCCTGAAGGACACGTTTCTGCAACCTTTCTCTCCTTGCAGGTATTTTTCCATGCATCGTCTGCATTTTCCATTGTTGCACACATCCCTTTTAGTATTTACATCATCATGAACCCCTACTGGCGACCTCGACATCCTCCTCCAAGTTCTGTACAAGACAACATCCACATTCCTTCTGTTTGGGTGCAATTCATGTCGTTGGTTTGTCGTTGATCGGGGCATTATGCCAGATGGAGCAATAAATGCAGTTCATGGTTCCAGATCCTCAATGGAGGAACGTTTGCAAATATACCTTCAATTTGACAGTGTTTCATTTATTGTTAACCATCCAGGTCTATTCAATGAGCCCACAACAAATTTCAACTCATCTGCAACCTTAAAATTTGTTGTTCTTCTGGGGGGTGTGAAATTAGAATAGATGATATTGCAAGATTGTTATATACAAGTGGACCAACTAGAAATCCAAACAAGTTTATACCATTCTCTTTAATGTGGTGTACCTGGAATACAAGAGAATATTGCAATAAGTGTTGGTTGTTGCATCTGATCCAACTCGCTCCACTGCCTCTAATATTAGTACTGTGACTGGCTGATGGGATTGCTACTTTCTCTTGTAATGGAAAAATAGATGAAAATGGAAGAAATGTTTCAGGATTCAAGTCATCCTCTGTACTGCTACAAATAGATCAGTCACTTGTAAGTACTTCGATAACCCGAAAAATAGAATCCTTTAATGTAGACTTTTCATCAATGAACAGATAATAACATAAATTGATTGAATCAATATGTTTTTCCTTGATAAATTGAGTAACTGTACCCATGAAAAAAGCATTTTGGATTTTGTGGTCTTATCTCCTTGATTGTTTATGTCTCTGCTACAAAAATAAGTTCAAGTTGGAGATCTCTCATCTTATATGATATGGTTGACGTTATATGCTTTGTAATAAGGTGGTTGTGAGATTATGATATAGTTGGCGTTCTATGTTCTGTAATAAGGTGGTTGTGAGGTTGCTTCTTGAGCATCTATCTCTTACGCTATTGCAAGTGGGTGAACTCAATATTTCCTTGGCCCCTCTCCCTTTGGCTTTCCAAGGGGTGAGGAGCAAAGAGAATGGCCCCAACACAATCCCTTTGGATTTCCAAGCAGTGAGGAGCAGAGAGGGAATGGACCTAGGGCATGGACTCCATCAACTACATTGGTGTCAAAGAGAAGGTTGTGTAGCAACTGCGGAGGTGGTGTAGTGATAGGAAAGATTTATGACATCTATGTGGTAGGTGCACACGTGAGGAAAGCTACAGTTGATGCCTGAAAGTTACAAGGGACTAACATTAATACTACAATCGGTGCTGACAGTTACATGGGACTAACATTAATGCAAGTTGCTATGACTATTAATGCGCGCAGACACTTGGGCAAAAGGACTTCAAATTTGAATTCTAATAGGATTGAAGATAAAAATGGTTTTCGATTTATTTTAATTCTAATAAAAATTACTTTCCATATTTTCCCATGTTTGTTATGAACATAAATATACATATAAATAGATATTCATAACATAATAATTAATTAATAAATAATAACTATTAATAATGAAAGGACGTGTCTCAAAGGACATGACTATTGGTAAAGGCACCCCTGAGTGGATATATAAACAAACCCTCATTCTCAATTGTATATCATCTTATCTATTCATATTTTATACCAAATGAGATGAACAAAGTTCGCTCACACAAGAATTATCCAAAATACTTGGAATATAACATAATAATCCATGTAGGAATAATGTATAAAATAAGAATAGATAAGATGATATACAATTGTCCGCAGGGGTGTAGACCGATTGGCATGTGCCATGTAAATGGAAGGAATTGTGTAAAGGAGGTCTCAAGTTCGATTCTCATCCCGCTTTATCTGTATTCCATGCTTGTGGGATGTGTGGCGCACCTGGGGGTATATGGGTAGCGGACGGGTATCGACCACGTGTCATGCGAGTACGAGAACCGTGAGTTGTCGATTCCCCCAGCATAAAAAAAGAAGATGATATACAATTGAGAATGAGGGCTTGTTTATATACCCACGCAGGGGTGCCCTTAACCAATAGTCATGTCCATTCATTATTAATAGTTATTATTTATTAATTAATTATTATGTTATGAATATCTATTTATATGTATATTTATGTTCATAACAATGTTAAACATTGTCAATCGAAATAAATTAAAATCAATAGTTAGTCAACTACTAACTCATCACTATAGTCTTGCCGAGCTAGGGACTAAT
Organism: Picea sitchensis; assembly: GCA_010110895.2. NCBI lineage: Eukaryota > Viridiplantae > Streptophyta > Pinopsida > Pinales > Pinaceae > Picea > Picea sitchensis. Next base: position 5,807 of record SNQJ01S0109136.1, read on the forward strand.
AATAAAGGCTAAGGATGCAATTTCAAGTATGTCACCACCTTGCCAATAACGCCCCAAAGTTGAGGGCCAATAAAATTGAAAGAAAAAATATATTTTAATTCAAATAAATATTATTTTCTTAGTGTTACTATGTTTAACATTTGAAAGAGTAAATTTTTTAAGTCAAATTGCCGATTAATAGGCATTTTTAAGTCAAATTGCCGATTAATAGGCATTCAACTCATCGAACGATTGCTATATTCCCAAGGCAGAAACTAATAAGATGGACAATATGAAATAGAATAAAAAATATATATTTTAATGAAATTATCTTGATGAAATAAGATGGACAATATGTAATAGAATAAAGAATATGTCTTTTTAGTCAAAAATAAGTTCCATTTATGTAAAATACCAAATACCAAATGCATTTTCTCATAGTAATCTATTTAAGCTTTTGGTGCAAGCTTCTATACTCTACTTGCCAACTAAAAACATTATTATATAGCATGGTCGCCGGTATGAATTGAATACACACAATAATGCACTTATTGATTAATATTCTTATGTTGTTATTGTTGTTGGCGTTATTAATATTAATAATTGTAATTGTTTGCGACATTCAATGAATTACTCAGAGAACCACATGCATCACTAAATTAAAATCTAAAATGATCTCTACATAAAAGTAGAGGTGTAAGCTACTCTTGTAGTAAATGGACTCTCTTTCCAATCACAAATCTCATAAGAATCCGACAAAAATTTCAAGCATGAATATAATTCTACCATGATCCAAGGCATGTGCATGGTGGAATAGTGGCCTTGAGGGGTTTTCCCAATTGAGTCGACCGGATCGTCAAAAAATCAATTAGAGTTTCAAATCGATTAAAATTCTAACTTTCTATGTAGCCAAATTCCAACAACCAAAGGGAATGTTGGAATAATGAGAACCACATGCATCACTAAATTAAAATCTAAAATGATCTCTACACAAAAGTAGAGGTGTAAGCTACTCTTGTAGTAAATGGACTATGTTTCCAACCACAAATCTGATAAGAATCCGACAAAAATTTCAAGCATGAATATAATTCTACCATGATCCAAGGCACGTTCATGGTGGAATAGTGGCCTTGAGGGGTTTTCCCAATTGAGTCGATCAGATCGTCAAAAAATCAATTAGAGTTTCAAATTGATTAAAATTCTAACTTTCTATGTACCCAGATTCCAACAACCAAAGGAAATGTTGCAAGATTTGGCTCCAAAAGTAGACAATACATAACCAAATAATGTGGCCACTTGCATACATGATAACAAACATTTTGTAGGTATATTTAACTATTTCGTTATGTTGTTCTTAGTGTTTGATCAAACTTCTTTGTTTCATTTACTTTATGAAAAAAAGTATTATTCAAGGAAAAATGGTAATGTATATTGATAAGTGCAATGATATTCATAAAAAATGTCTGACATGAGATTGATTAACAAATAAATGTAGATGATCTACAAATGAATGAATACACCTGAAGCTACAAATGAAAAAGTACAAGCCTCAAACTCTTCAAGTGTCCAAGAGATTATACGTAATCCATAGGTTCAATGGTAATTATATGGTCTGTTCATTTTGCAAATCCATATACAAAGGTGCAAAACACGGAGAATGAGAGGCCTTTTCACACACAAGTATGGGTTAAACGACTAGCCTCTCCATAACATCATTGACATCGATGGCCAAAGGGCTCTGATTTTCGTTGCTTTGGCCAAATAACTCAAATTGCCCACTACACCTCATCCACAACCCTAAAGTTTATAATGGATGAATGATAAGCAACAATGGTGCATCACACGTCAATGTTGGTGCTAATATTCAGTGAATCCTATGATCAATTAAGTCCTTTGTCATGTTTTAATCTTCAACATCGTAGATGTCATCTTTGGCTAGCCATACCTTTGGGAGTGACATGGATGTTATCACTCATGGCCACATAGTATTGATGTATGGATTTAAGCACAATGGCACTAAATCCCTAAAACAAAACAAGCTAAATAGAATGAGAGACATTTTAGCATAGGAAGATTCTGCTCAACCATGTCGTTCCTTGGCCACAACTATGACCTACACCCTTAGGCCCAAAAGTTCATGAAATGCAGACCCTTGTTGTCCAAGGGGGGACCATTGATGCAAAAAAATATAACCATTCAGATGACCATTTGGGTAGTTTCAGACAAGACTTGGCAAATCTTGAATTTTGCAATTTTGAGTTTAAAAATGGAATTTTGAATTTTTGGGCCTTTTAGAGTGGTTTCAAAACTTTTCGAACAAAGTTATAGTGTCTCCACATTGTAGAGTTTACTCCAAGCTATTGAACATATATTCAAAGTTGCAATTCTAAGCTATAACTAAAAGTTATGGCTCTAACAAATTGACTAGTCTAAGTGATAACTTAGTCACGTCCATCTCAATGGCCTTCACGAGCATATCTCAACATTGCATGTGTGCACTATGAATGTCAACCATCACCATGATCATTACACTTGTTGTAAAAAACACATGTGTTGCACTCGGAGATGAACATATATCGATGGTTAAGAAACCTTGGCAACCAAATGAACACTCTTGTCATTGCATATAATTTTATATGTATAGAATGTACCATAGAAACATAATATCTTAGCAAAGCATCTTTCCTATTTTTACCTTCTTTCACAAAGCAATGTAAAGATCTTTTCACAGCAATACAAACATTGTTTTGATCCAATTTGCTTTGTGAACATTTTATTCATTGTTTTTTTTTGTTTATGCTTCTGCACCGATAACTTATTCCAATCTATTTTAGTTGTCCTCCAATCTTGCCTATCTATTTCTATAGAAAGAGGACTTAAGGGGTTTAATTTATTCTTCTTCCTAACTTCTTGCTCCCGTTCGGATGCTTTAATGAGGGAAGATGGTTGTCTCTTGGTTGGAGAAGGCATGATGGAGGGATGTGCCTATCGACATATTCAACTAACTTCTTGCTCCCATTCGGATGCTTTAATGGGAGAAGATGGTTGTGTCCTGGTTGGAGAAGCATCATGGAGGGATGTCCCTGTCGACATAATCAACGCAAGGTAAAACGCTGACATTTGAGAGTTTCTAGATGAGAGAATAGACTTAGTGGAGAGGAACACAGGGCACACCAAGTTGGAGGTGCGTGTTAACGATATTCAGATTATGGAAGCTATCAAGATTGAGAGAGTTCACACCACCAACAACTTTTCCACCATCCAAAGCAGCTTGAGGAGGTTGGAGAGGTTGGAATTCCGACTGGATCGCTAGGAGGAGCTCTTCTCTCGAATGCATCTTTGCTTGGGCTGGGACGAAGCTTGGTTTCTTGTGGAAAGGGTAGTTGGGGAGCGCAGAAACACAAGAAGTTTGGATAATTACTCTCCCCAGAATAACATTGGCAACCAGAGTGCAAAGGACTCGAACCAAAACAATGACAAATAGTGCTTTGAACCCTTTTGTTGTTCATAGAGATATGGGTTCTGTGGTGGAAGGAGTTAAATTATCTTGACTATACCATAATTTTGTAACTTGTGTTCAAAGTTTAGTTAAACCTCCAAGTTTTCTTTAGGAGTTTACTACACTAAACTGAATAGCTAAATCTGACAGTTGCAAGTGTGTATGGGTATGGATGGGCCAGATTTTGTACTCTATGTCAATATAACATAAATCCCATGTTTATATTTCTTTAAAGAAAGAGTGATCAACTCAGTTTCAAATATGTTTTGAACAGATTAAAAGCCCGTGGGCCTGCATATGTTTACTGAATAGAATGACTAGAAAAGGAAATCGTAAACACCAACGTACATATAAAGAATAACATAATAGCTGAACACACGACGAACTGGGTTTTCACAGAAAACTCTGAAACTCAAATCAACGTTAGGATTTTTCATCATTACTATCCCTCTAACAATATAAGTCTCCATTCATCAGAAACCTTACCTTATGTCTGCATTTAGACTTGTAATATACGGTTAACACATGTTCGAGTTCAAAACAACATAGAATGATTAGACAGTCTTAACAATCTCATCCAACCCTATTTTAGAAAGTACTAAAGCTTCACTTCCAATCTCAGGTGCTTGAACCCTCTTGCCTTCTAAAAGATCATCTAGAGTCCAAGAATCTTAGTTAACTACAAGCCCAGTAATGAATTAATCTTTCCAGATCTTGCCCAAATCAAACTTGGAAAAATCAAATCCAAGCATAGTTTTGAGATAGATCATATCGCAGAGCAAAATATCCCCTCCAAACTCTAGGTCAAAGTCGTATCAGTACAATTACACTGCAAGCACTCTTGCATCTCAAAAAGAGATTGGCTTATAACATCTACACAAAAGACTATACGTCAACCCATATAACTCTTAACCTGTGAATGATGGCACGTAAGCATTCTAAAACATACCTCGTAAGACATCAAGAGTAAGTTCGAAATCTCTTCTGTCCAGAAACAAGAACAGGTTTCCCCTCAGATGTGAGTGTCCCAGCTGAATCTCCATCTGAAGATGTTTCTATGGTCTTAGTGAATGAGGTGGACAGACAGGCATAGTGGTCCACCACTCTCGTGATGTTGTTGTTGAGCTCTCTAATTAAGCCAACATTTCGACTTAGATTATCTGGGGTCTTAGATTCCTGATTTTGATTTATCTCATTAATAAGCAACCGATTATGTTGTAAAATATTCTGCACCTGACCAAAGCTTTTCTGGAAGGTTTGCATGACCTTACCATCGATTTGATTTCCATTCGCAGGAGCATAATATGTATCCCCCTCCATCTTTAAATGCAACAGGAACAATCTAAACCTGTATAATGAACTTATCGGTTGTATATCAGCAACAAATCTGAACCTGCATAATGTAATTAGGAACTTACATCAAAAATTTCGGAAAGAAAAAACAGAGGAGGATCTTGGTTTGTAACATCATGACAAGCATTACTGTTTTACAGTGCCAAATAAGGCTTCTGAAGGGAGTCTTTTGGTAATAAACTCGGTTCTTTTGATTAGCATAGATACATGAAGTGAGCCTTTTAAATTATTTTCATCAAAAGCATCCACTCAGATCAATAAGTTTTATGAGACTATATTAGCATTTTGGATTCCTAATGTAGGCATGGCAATGATTTACTTTTAATTCTTTGAATTATGAGAGCTTAGTCTATTGAAAATGCACCCTTGGTGATCCATTCTAACTCGTGCAAATTAACAGAGTCTACAACTCTGACAAAAGCATTCGTGTAATTAGCAGAATCAGATACTGGGGAAAGGGCCATTTGTTGAGGTAGATGGCTTTGTTTATGCAGTTCTGACTATTCCCATTTTTAGAACCAAAATAATTCCAGATAAAAAGAAAACAAATGTTTGATCCACGTATTAGATTATTTCACAAATGCAAAATCAGAGATTGAAGGTAAAATAATTGTTTCGGCCTATGTTACCAGTAACGTGACCTTTAAGAGGCATTACTCGGTAAAACACATTCCTTAAAAAAAAAAAAACTCGTTAAAACCCCAGTTTTTGCACAGGTTTCTTGTTTTTTTGGTAACATGTTTATTGAGAAACTTCTTTGGTTTTCAATGAAACTTGAGAGTTTCTTAGAGAAACAGTTTCCATTACTGACTTAATTTTCAACAAAACATGTACATTCAATTTAATGCTGACTACATTTCTCAATTTTTTTTTATATATATATATAATTAATTAATTAAAATCAAAACTCTAAACCTAGACTTCCATATATATAAGTGAGCCCAAAACCCTAAATCTAGACTTGTTCCATGATCAAACTCTTTAGATACCCATAACCCTTTTGTTTTTTCCTCTCATTACATTGTATTGTTGAAGCTTGAGCGTTTAAACTTGGCTGTGATGTTGTTAAAGTTGTTTGGAGTCTCTAGTTTTCCATTGTTCTTCAACAGTTGCTATTTAGTACCTGTGATAACCGTTGCTATTTAGTACCAGTTATCACAGGGTACACTGTACAGGTAACTTCCATGACAAAACTACCTTGTGTTGTATTAAATTGCATAATACAGTTTTATAACTTTAGATATATATTTGGATAATTTTAAGTCTCTTTTCTCACTTCGCTGCTGCAATTTTGCATTCTATGTTTTTATAATTTAGAGCTTTATTTATAATAATTTCAACATAATACATTGATACAAATCATAATAATGTCAACATAATACATTGTAATACATTGATACAAATCATAGTTTGGTTGAAATTGACATCTGCATACTTGATTATTATTAGAAGTTTTTTCCTTTAAATTTATCATAATGGTGACAAATTGAAGAAGATCTTTAATATGTTATAATATTTTATGTTGAACAAGAGCTTTCATCTTTCAAATCTTTTCATAAGTCTATTTTTATATAGTTATTTTACTTCTTTTGGATTTGAACTTGTAACCTTTTAAGAGGAAACACATGTTTTTAACCATTAAACCCATTAAGCTATATATATGTAACATTACTTATGAGAAATCTAGATAACCTAAAATTTGCCATATCTTATACTGAAGTTCCGTTGTTTCTAGTAACATAGGTTTCATCTATATGCTTTAGATTCAAAAACTTAAAAAAAAAACCCAAAAAAATCAATTTATAGAGAATCGAACAATTGAGTGTCTTGTAACAAAAGTGATAGTGATACAATTTCTTTTAGCGGTGAAAATCAGAATGTTTCATTTTACAAAATTGCCTTTCACCTTTTTGTTTTCAAGAATGTATCAGCGTTGATCCTATACTAACCATCAATATAGCCAATTTTTTGCTATCCAAAATCAGAATAAAATTTCAGTAGTATCCATGTTTTTCTACTATTTGATCAACTGTAGTCTTTACTAACCCCCACGCCCCCGGCTAGAAACGCAAAGAAAGAGAGAGAAGCTGCACAGAATCAATTCCCAAGTAGAACTTGTGGATGCATCCCCTGCCATTAATCCCACATGCCGAAACTTGACATTCTCAATCAATGAAGTCCATCACTTCCCCGGATTGGGTGGTTGTGATGTTTAATGATGGCCTCACAGAAGAAAAAATCAGAAATATCACTATTTTTTCGAGGAAATGATTTTTTGTTTAATAAAAATAGTGATTTTTAAAAAAACTTGCCGCTATTTTGGAAAAAATCGCCATGTCATGGATTCGAAGCCCGATTTGTTTTTGTTTTTTTATCATTTTGTTTTGCAGTTGATGTGGAACAGCAATGGAAGAGGTGTGTGGAGGCCATCAAGTATATTTGAGGTGTGCATCGAATTCATCCACATTTATTATTGTAATTTAAATTTACAACCTTCAACACTCTTTAAGCTTTTTTTAATTTTATGACTCTTATAGGTTGGCATTCCCACCTCTTAATGACTTGGTGTAAGTTCACTACAATTTCTGATTTTAGATGAGACAGATACAGAAAGAGCCAGAAGTGGATGCCATTTTTTTTTGGACAATATTGATATATTGTTTAAGTGGAGGGTGGAGGTTGAGGTGCCTCTTTTCGATGAGGCCCCTGCATGGTTAGAGGAGGAGGAGATTTATCCATACACTATGGAGGATGATGTGCCAATTGAAAATGAAACACCACCTTCTACTTGGTTTGGAGTAGCTAGTCCTCCATCCATCATTGATCGTCATATAGTTGATGCACAACCAGGTAGGACCTTCAGCCTCTAGTTTAAAGCCTAACAAACATCCTTTGATCTTTCCTCGTAAAAGGGGGAGAAGGCATTGATATCATACAACTAGTTGCTAGTTTTGAGACATATACATTTATATATGTAATCATTGATGTCATTTTGTATTGGGTTCAGACTTTTAATAACAACTTTGATGTATCCGTTTTTATTTAACATCCACTATATCATATATATATATATATATATCAGATATTTCTCCATATTTATGATTCTATGTGTTTATATGATGTTGTTACTTTATATACTGAAAAATGTTTAAAATTTTGAAAAAAATAATAAATTATGTATTTTTTTTTTAATGTTTGCTATTTTTTTCCGATTTTTCGGATAAGATGTTTTTAGAACCCTTCCGATTTTTTGAGATTCCGATGTTTTCTTCTATGGATGGCCTTGCCACCTGGAGGGCGAAGGACCGTTGGCGTATGCATATCTAAACAATCATGTGGGCAATTGTGGGAGATCCATCGACGAGTGATGGCGATGCGTGGGAGAGTACAGAGAATTTATAGCATGGGGAGGAGCATGATGGTTCTAAGCGGGCAATGTGAAGACGGAGGGTGGTGTGAGTCCTATAGTATCAAAGCCAAGCATGGAATGAAATTGAATGAGCATAAGGACCGGGAGAAGATGATGGCACAAGGTGTTTCAGGGTTTTATAATGGCTAGAGCAACAATTGGGTCGTAGCACATGCAGACTCCTCAGAACTTCAATTCTATGGAGCGATGTATGGTAAGCAAAATGGGCTCTGTGTTTTCCTAGCATCTCTGGTTTTTCTCCATGTTCACAGTTTTCGGGCTGACATCGAGGAGGGCTTAATCCAACACTTTGAGGAGGGTTTACAAGTATCCCTAGTTGTTTCCCTTCTACTGAAGGCTGAGCGCCTGGTCTACGACAGAGTCTCTATAACCATAGGGACCTCTGGCATGCCCAGGGGGGAGGTAGTGGGTCTGGAAGAGTGGAAGTAGATTGGGGTTCTCTTGAGGTTCTGTCTTAGTAAAAATCGCTATCAAGTGTGTGGTTCCTTAAATTTAGTAGTGGCTCCGTGGTGGTTATGGGCTGGGTCGGGCGTCTGCGGAACGTGGTCATTACAGGATTTGGGGTAAAAAGAAGTATTGACAGTGCAACCCGGTAGCTAGGCAGCCAGGATGGAGGATTCATTGGAGTTGGAGGTTCCTGAACTAAATCGATGGAGGTCCCAAAGGAGAGGCAAGGAACAACCTCCGACTAACAAACGGGCCAAGTCTGGATTTCAAAGGACAAGTGTTGAGAATAAGGCACTACTAGCACAACAGTTTTATTATGAGGACACGCTTGAGCATGTTCAATAGGCTGTCAAAGGATCAATGGGCAGAATGAAGAAGAAGCGGAGCCAAACTTCCCAACAGCAAATCCGAGACGATTTTCAGAATTGGGTTGTGGATATGGAATTCTCTCGATCTTGCGACACAAAGGTCTTTAGAGCAATGAAATTCTATTGGATGGCCAAGACGTTGGTGGCTACGACTCTGGAACAACAAGAGCACAGCAAGAGCATCAGGAACTTGAGGTAGGGTACAGACTGTGACGAGTGGGGGCAAAATTTACTGTGTTTTGTCGACTGGTATTTGGCTTGAGTCTAAAGGTTACAGAGTGGGATCCTAAGGCAGGGGAGGGAAGAGTGGAGGTTGGGGGAACATCTGACTCGGATGCTGATCAAAAGCTGGCAAGCAAAAGCAAAGGCAAAGGGCCAATGACTCCTGATGATCCAGGCCCTTTTGAACCTAGTCCACTCTAGCTCTGTTGTTTGTTTAGTTTGTTACGTCTATAACTATCCATAAGAGCTATTATAGTATATGTCTAGTTGGTTCGGTCTTATAGACTTTTACATGACTGTATATGTCAATTTTGAAGAATTGCAGAATGTATAACAAGCTAGAAGGATTGAAGAATTGCAGAATGTATAACAAGCTAGAAGGAATGTATGTTTATATGCTTTAAATCCTATTGCTGTATAGGACTGATATAATATACCTGATGAATAATATGAAAATTAAATGCTACTGCTATGTAGGACTGATATAATATACTAGATGAATAATATGAAAAGGAGTCTGAAACCCAATTACCTTTTGGCAAATCTCAAACTACCATGATTGTAACCTTTTTTTTTAACAGTATTAATACATAAGTAGAACAGCTTACCAAAAAAATGGAGTCCCAGCTTACTGAAAAAAATTAAATTCCATCACTACTAAAGAAAATTGAAATACAATTGAAACAAACTAAACCCATCCAAGTGCAAAAAGGGAAAGAGAAGGGCATACTGCAATTGACCAAACAAAGCATTTGCAAAGGAAACAGGGCCTTACCATTTGTCCTCCTAATCCCTTCAGCCATCCAATGGACAAACTGACATGTATCTCAATCCTCCTGCACTGAAAACCAACAGATATTCACAACGTTACAAACACAACAACCGAAAAAGGAATATCTATCATCCTACCACAACATATAGAATTTAGGTTTAAAAAACATGGAAGATGCCACAAAACAATTCAGACACGTCAAAATCCAGACTCATCAGACCACCTGTCGAATCCTATCCCCGTCGGTTGCATTGACATAAAAAATAGCAAAAGCATTTAAATGCAGAAAGGGAACAAAACGCGTCCTAAGAAAGGGAGAAAATCGCAAAAATGGTAAATATTAGAGGCTTGCTTTACAGTTTACAAATCCAAGTGAGCGAAGGAAGGAAAACAGATATCAAGAAATGATTATTGATTGAGGCCTGTCCCTTCGCGGGCACCTCGAATTCGCTTCATAATCTAAAATCTGATCATTTGGGTACTGTCCTGCCCCTTCTTACCTACATCCCCATCCAAATAAAATACCATCTTATAATTTTTCCGATGTTGGTCTCCAAGCTAAGGAACAGAAACTACCCATCAATGCTGCACGAGATTTGCACCGGACCGGCAATGTAAAAAGTTTGGGCCGGGTTAAAACCGTCTCAGGAAAAGACCAGTTCGTCAATTCTGTGGAACAATGCACAAAAACGAGAAACACCATGGGAATCTCAAGTCATAGCCTGAAACTTTTACGATCAGAACGAAAGGTTAAAATATCTTAATATCTTTTGCAAGTGCCTTTCAACCAGTGCGGAACCGCCATGTGTTAGGAGGCTGGGAAAATCTCGAAGCTCGGAACCGAACCTGGGCAAACAACCACTAAGAAATTAGGACTTGAAAATAAATAAAAAAGAATGAATCAGTGTCAGAGAATTTTCAAGTCTTAGGTTAGTTGGGTTTTTTCATCACCTGCTCTCAAAGTTATCGAGGAAAGTTGGATACGTGTTAAGATTCTTTTGAGGTGTACATATCTTTTTATATCAAGATGACAAGTGTTAAGCACTTTGTAGTGGGCCTAATGGTTAAGAATATGTGTTTTTTCTTAAGAGGTTATAAGTTCACACTTTAACATAGATTATAAATTGCTTATACATGTTGCAATTTAAGCCAGTGCTAAGAATACAAGGTACCCCACCAATTTTTCAGCATGCTAATCCATTTCTACATTCATAAATAGATTTTATACAAGAAAATTTATATAAGTAGAACTTTTGTACAACAATTAGACAACTCCTTTAAAAAATGAATGGAATTCCACTCACTAATCAACTCATAGAGTAATATTTTTTTATATTCAATTGATAGAGTAATTTTTTGAACACTTAATGAAATTCAACTCACAAATCCAATTTATAAAATAATAACTTTTAATATTCAATTGATATAGTAATTTTTTGAAAAGTAAATGGAATTCAACTCACAAATCCAATTTACAGAGTAATAATTTTTAATATTCTTTATAGTATATAGAAATGTATATAAATTGGATGGAGGCTAGATAGGAGTTCAGGCAGTTGTGGAGGTCAGGCCTGGCGGTCGGCGGCAGGGTTGGAGGTCAGCATCTAGGCCCTCTTGGTCGGGAGCGGGAGTGGGTGGAGTTTATCGGCCAGGACCTACGAGACAAGACCTAGTCTTTTTTGGGGCTCGGTCTGGTTTAAGCTTGGAGGGCAGGGTTTCCGTGAAGCTTTTGGTTTTGACTGGCTCGGCATGGATCCGGGCGGGGCGACGGATTCAGGCGTTGAGGTGGGTGGACCAGAGTTTGGGGCCCCAAATATCCCTGTCACTAATTCATTGGGATTAGAGGAGATGAACCCAGAGGTTTTGAACTTACCTTTGACATCTGGTGTTTTTCTGGGGAAACCCACCTCGCTTGCCTTGTCTTTTTCGAGTGGGTTGACATTTGGACCATCGGCGACTACTTTGGTGGGTCTTAATGCTGGGATGGAACCTCTTCCGGGTCTGTTAGAGGGTTTATTTGAGTGCATCAGATCCGAGCCTGGGGCTATATTTAATGCGGGTTGTTGGGCCTCACCACAAAAATATTTGGTGGTGGATGACTCTGGAGCCCATTTCTCACCCTCAAAGCTCATCAACGATTAGGGAACTTTCCCGGAACCTGCGGCGACGGTTGGTGCTTTCTTCGGAAGGGTTCCTTCCCCAGGTAGGGCTTCTGGCCTGATTGATACTCCTCTGGGTTCGGGATCCCAAAGTTTTGTGAAGAGGGGAGGATGAGAACGCTCGAAGGATCTTGGAGGTTCAAAGCGCCCGACTCACATAAGTTCTTGGTGTGCTCAAGATCGATCTGATCATGACTATTTGGTTTTTGGAGAGGACATAGCTATGGATCGTGTGGTCGAGTTCTCTGAACTCGTCGTAGTAGGGCGAGCAAGAGGCAAAAGGTTGGGATCTGCCTTTCTTCGCTCTTGGGTGGATAAATCCTGGGGCACAAAACTTACCTCATTTCCCAGTATTCGATTGTTAGCCAAGGGTTGGTTCTCTTTTGTCTTCAAAGCCTCTTCTGATGTGGACTGGGTTCTTTCTAAAATTTGGACAATGGCTGGCACCCCTATTGTACTCAAGCATTGGACCCCAATATTTGATGCCAAAAGGGAAAGAGTTGATGTAGTTCAAGTTTAGGTCTGGTTACCGGGTCTACCTATGCAATATTGGAACTTTGAGCGCTTCTCGGCCATTGGAAACAGACTCGGTGACTTCTTGGAGTTCGATTACTCTTTTGAAGATTCGGGGCTTATGTCAGTTGCCAGGATCTTGGTGCGGCTAGACCTTCGGTTGGGTCTTTTAAAGGAGATTAAAATTAAGACGACCTCCGGTACTTTTCTGCAGCCTCTGGACTATGAAGGTATCCCCTTCAGGTGCCATAGATGCCATGCTTATGGGCATGGTGTGGTGGACTGCAAACTTCCCTTTAAGGGTAAATTTAGGGGCACCTTGGAAGCTGGAACCGACACTGGGATGGATATAGTGGCTCCGGACCATGGGGCCACTGGAGGTACACAGGCGGGAATCTCTCAGGTTGGGGATTCTGGTAGGGTTAGATGGCGACAACCGTCTTCCCCAGCGGGTCCTTCTTTAGTGGACAGAGACCCGACACCCACAAAGGTTCATAAATCTTCTTAGCAAGCTTGTCCAAGATCTCTACTGGTGACAGGTAAGCAACAGTTCTCTTCGCCTCTGGCTACTTCTAATGTTTTTTATTTGAATCTTCCTTCGGGCAATCTGGGAATAGAATTCCCTCCTTCATTGGGTTTTCCTTCTCCCTACTTATTTCCCCGGCCTTTGTCGGCCTTTTTCTCCCTCTCCCCCTCCTCGGGGCTCATTTTCATTCTCTGATTAGTACACTTGTGGTTACTTCGGGTCAAGTGACAAGTGTTTTATGTTCGTTCGGGGAACCCTTAATATCGGTGATCCCTACGACTGTTTTCTTTGGGGGATCTTCTTCAGCCTCTGTATCCTTACCTTCGGAGACTGATTCTCCCCTGCCCTCCCCTCCTAGGTCTCTTGGTGGGACTCCCTCTCTTTCTGTTGTTCAGTCATCTTCCAGTTCCTAGTCTCATGAGGGGTCCAGGATCCGTTATACCCTACGCAATAGGATTGTTTTCACTGAGACTTTGAGTGGATGCGATGCAGAAGATCCACTTGGGTCTGGCTTGGGGTCTCTTCCTCGGGCTTTGTCTTCTTCATGAGGGCAGGGCAGACGCTCACACTTTCTACTGGCTCAAGACCGAGCCAAACTCGATGTGGCTTCGGGAAGGCAATCATTCATTGAATGGGCGCTTAGAGAAAAACAACCCCAGGAGTTGGTTACCTCATGAAAATTCTCTCCTTCAACTGTAGGGGTTTGGCGAGCCCGGCTAAAAAATCGTCTTTGAAAAGACTTGTTTCTGTAAACAACCCGAACATAATCTTTCTTCAAGAAACGATGGGAGTCAGTGAGTTAGTGGTACGTTCTTTGGAAGCACTTCTTCCTGGTTGGTCGTTTGTGGCAGTTGATGCAAAAGGATGCTCTGGGGGTCTTGCCATAGGTTGGAGACTCAAGAGCGGTAGATGTGATAGTGTTTGGGGCTTCAACTCGGGAATTGGTCTCAATTTATTCTCTGAGGAGCTAGGGTGTGTTTTGGTGCTCATTAATATTTACGGTCCCTATGTTGAGCAGAAACGATACTGGGATTCTCTGGCCTTGTGCCCTTGGCTTTCTCAATCAGGAGTTGTTGTGGGTGGGGACCTAAATTTTTCCTTGGGAGCGGCGGAGGTCTGGGGCCCTCGTTCAACTCTAGACCCCTTGATTGACTATTTCACGCACTATCTTGATACTAACGGATTGTTGGATTTGTATCGGGTCAAACTACATCCAACTTGGAGGAATTTGAGGACTGGTGATGCTAGAGTCGCAAAACACCTGGATCGATTCTTATTGACGGAGGATCTGGTGAACTCCTTGGGCCTTGCTCATCAATGGGTCGCTAGTGGTGGAGAATCAAATCACAACCTGATTGTTTTGGAATTAAGTGGCAGGGCCCGCCACACACCCAACCCCTTCAAATTCTTTGAAGGATGGCTAAAGGATCCTGAGTATCAGGCCTTAGTCCGTAATCTATGGAATCCCATTGGACCGCTACACAACTCACATGCAACAATTCTTTTTTTAGAAAATCTAAAGAAAGTTAAATAGGCTACCATCTCATGGGTGTATGAGAAAAGAGTAAAAGAAGAACAAGAGCTTCTCTCTCTTGAAAAAAAGATCTTGCACTGGCAGGCTGACCCTGATATTGGCTTTAGCTCCAGGGAAGCTAGGGAAGAGCTTGCTCAAGTGGAACTTCGACGAAGAACTATTTTGGATGACAAGGAAGCTTTATGGCGCCTAAAAATTTGGGCTATTTGGCTCGCTTGTGGGGATGAGAACACACAATTCTTCCATTATTTTTCCAAAGGCACGAAACTAAATAATACCATTTGGAGTCTCACTCAGAGGGATGGTCAACTGGTCAACACCTTCGAAGGGCTCTCAACTTTAGGGATTTCTCACTTTAAAGATTTGTTCAAGGCACAGTAGGGCTCCTCAATCGGGGAAATAATGAAAGCAACCAAATTCTTCTCGCGATTTGTGGAGGAAGAGGAGAGGGAGTCCTTAATGACTCGGGTCATTGAACAAGAATTACTAGCTATCATGAAATCCTTCCAGAAAGGGAAGAGTCCAAGTCCGGATGAATGGCCAATTGAATTCTTTTTGTGTTTTTTTTATTTGTTGGGTAACGATATTCTAAAAGTAGCGGAGGAATCCAGGAAAATTGGGCGTATCCACGAACCATTAAACGCCACCTTCATTGCCTTAATCCCCAAGTCTGATAATCCAACTACTTTTGATGATTTTCGTCCGATCTCTCTCTGCAACTGCATCTACAAGATCATCTCAAAAGTCATCAGCCTCCGTTTAAAAGATATTCTCTCACGACACATCTCCGGGGAACAATTTGGATTTCTAAGAGGTAGACATATTCATGAAGTCATAGGGGTGGCACAGGAAGGTCTACACAACATGAAAATAAAAAAACTCAAAGGTGCAGCCATAAAAATTGATCTCTCAGAGGCATTCGATAGGGTGAACTGGCTTTATATTCGCATGTTGTTAATACATCTTGGATTTGGAGTAGCTTTTACAAATTGGATTATGGCATGTTTATCCTCAATATCCTTATCTCTCCTGATCAATGGCTCAACCACCCCTTTTTTCAAGGCGGAAAGAGGGATTAGACAGGGTTGTACCCTATCTCCACTTCTCTTTCTGCTGGTGGCGGAGTGTCTTAGTCGTTACTTGATCGAAGCCAAATCAGTTGAAAGCTTTAGAGGCATCAAAATCTCTCAGGGATTATACATATCTCACTTACTCTTTGTGGATGATATTTTAATTTTCTGTGATGGCTCGAGACAATTTATTGGAAAACTGTGTGACGGTCTACTACTCTTCAAATAAGCCACTGGCATGGAAATCAACGCACAAAAATCAAGTATCACATTCTCTTCACTGGATGAAGAGGAAACACATTACATTATGGAGAGACTCCCCTTTCAAGTCTTTGATCTAGATGAAGTGTTGAAATACCTTGGGTTTCTATTAAAACCAAATGTTTATAGGAAGATCGACTGGCGGTGGCTTATAGAAAAATTGGAGAAACGACTTAAATGTTGGAGCCATTGATGGCTTTCAAGGGCTGGGCAGTTAGTCCTGGTAAAATCGATATTAGAAGCTATTTCGGTTTACTAGATGTATTTAGCTTGGATACCCAAAGGCACTCTGGAGAAGATGAGGAAATTATGTTTTACATATCTATGGCAGGGCAATAAGGACAAAAAAGTTCTACCCTAGGTAAGGTGGGATCGGATTGCAAATCGAAAGGCCCTTGGTGGCTGGGGACTGAAGAATATATTCTTCTTCTCTAAAGCTCTTGCGGCAAAATGTTCCTAGCGATTGATAAAGACTTCTAGTCTTTGGACCCAGGTAATCCACCAGAAGTATATTGCTCCAATTTCAATTCTAGACTGGGCTCGATCCTTAAACAAGTCTTCGGCGGGGGCTTCTATTATATGGAAGGCTCTGATTAAGGATTTTGATCTAGTGGGGTCGAGATTGGTGTGGATAGTGGGTAATGTACGCCTAGTGCATCTAGCCTGGATCCTTGGCTCGGGTGCCAGCTTGGACATATCCTGCCTGAGGGAATAAGGCAAAGATTGGCATTGGGAGGCTTCTTCCATCTGGCACAGGTGGGCGATCCTCTCACTACAAATATGTGGCATCAAGGATGGCTAGCGGAACTCAGGCTTGGAATCTTAGAGGATGACCTGCCTTATTGGAACATATACACACAGAACCTACGTGAATCCTCAATACGACTGGTTGATAGAGACGACGAATTACTTTGGGACAGTGTAGGGGATGGTGAATATACTCCCCGTTCTGGATATTTAAAGTTAACAATGGATCTTCATCAACGAGACCCTATTTGGCGGTGGCGTAAGATTTAGAAACAATCTTGTCTAGCGAAGGGGAAACTCTTAATCTGGTCGATTCTGGCAAATAAAATTCCCACCTGGGACAATCTACAAAGGCGCCTATTTTTCGGGCCAGGTCGTTGTGCTCTTTGTAAATCACATTTGGAAACAGTGGACCATCTTTTTCTACATTGTCCTTTTGTCAAGGAAGTCTGGGATTTTGCAAAGGAATTAATACCCACACTCATGGGTTGGCAAGGCAATTCCTTTGAACTGGCCTTAAAGGCCTAGCTGATAAGATGTGGACACGAGGAACTTTGGGCCTTCCCTTTCATTATTGCCTAGGGGATCTGGATCACACGAAATGGTCACATCTTCCAGGAGGAAAACATCTCAGCAGAAAGGGTAGTAGTCCAAAGCATTGGGATTTACAAATCCTTTTCATGCTCCGATGGGGGCACTGCAGTGCGCCCAAGGGATGTCAGGGAGGAGTCTCCCGACCCAAGTATCCCGTGGGCTTTCTTTGATGGAGCCTCCCCATCTGATCAAAGAAACTGTGGGGGGGGGAGAGGGGTGGTTGCCTCTTTCTTTCACATACACAATACTTTTTCCTTAAGGAGGGACTGGGGGTT
>SNQJ01S0109136.1:23605-45376 GCA_010110895.2 Picea sitchensis
CACATCTCCGGGGAACAATTTGGATTTCTAAGAGGTAGACATATTCATGAAGTCATAGGGGTGGCACAGGAAGGTCTACACAACATGAAAATAAAAAAACTCAAAGGTGCAGCCATAAAAATTGATCTCTCAGAGGCATTCGACAGGGTGAACTGGCTTTATATTCGCATGTTGTTAATACATCTTGGATTTGGAGTAGCTTTTACAAATTGGATTATGGCATGTTTATCCTCAGTATCCTTATCTCTCCTGATCAATGGATCAACCACCCCTTTTTTCAAGGTGGAAAGAGGGATTAGACAGGGTTGTCCCCTATCTCCACTTCTCTTTCTGCTGGTGGTGGAGTGTCTTAGTCGTTACTTGATCGAAGCCAAATCAGTTGAAAGCTTTAGAGACATCAAAATCTCTCAGGGATTATACATATCTCACTTACTCTTTGTGGATGATATTTTAGTTTTCTGTGATGGCTCGAGACAATTTATTGGAAAACTGTGTGACGGTCTACTACTCTTCAAACAAGCCACTGGCATGGAAATCAACGCACAAAAATCAAGTATCACATTCTCTTCACTGGATGAAGAGGAAACACATTACATTGTGGAGAGACTCCCCTTTCAAGTCTTTGATCTAGATGAAGGGTTGAAATACCTTGGGTTTCTATTAAAACCAAATGTCTATAGGAAGATCGATTGACATTGGCTTATAGAAAAATTGGAGAAACGACTTAAATGTTGGAGCCATTGATGGCTTTCAAGGGCTGGGCGGTTAGTCCTAGTAAAATCGATATTAGAAGCTATTTCGATTTACTAGATGTATTTAGCCTGGATACCCAAAGGCACTCTGGAGAAGATGAGGAAATTATGTTTTACATATCCATGGCAGGGCAATAAGGACAAAAAAGTTCTACCCTAGGTAAGGTGGGATCGGATTGCAAATCCAAAGGCCCTTGGTGGCTGGGGACTGAAGAATATATTCTTCTTCTCTAAATCTCTTGCGGCAAAATGCTCCTAGCGATTGATAAAGACTTATAGTCTTTGGACCCAGGTAATCCACCAGAAGTATATTGCTCCAATTTCAATTCTAGACTGGGCTCGATCCTTAAACAAGTCTTCGGCGGGGGCTTCTATTATATGGAAGGCTCTGATTAAGGATTTTGATCTAGTGGGGTCAGGATTGGTGTGGAGAGTGGGTAATGTACGCCTAGTGCATCTAGCCTGGATCCTTGGCTCGGGTGCCAGCTTGGACATATCCTGCCTAAGGGAATAAGGCAAAGATTGGCATTGGGAGGCTTCTTCCATCTGGCACAGGTGGGCGATCCTCTCACTACAAATATGTGGCATCAAGGATGGCTGACAGAACTCAGGCTTGGAATCTTAGAGGATGACCTGCCTTATTGGAACATATACACACAAAACCTACGTGAATCCTCAATACGACTGGTTGATAGAGACGACGAATTACTTTGGGACAGTGTAGGGGATGGTGAATATACTCTCCGTTCTGGATATTTAAAGTTAACAATGGATCTTCATCAACGAGACCCTATTTGGCGGTGGCGTAAGATTTGGAAACAATCTTGTCTAGCGAAGGGGAAACTCTTAATCTGGTCGATTCTGGCAAATAAAACTCCCACCTGGGACAATCTACAAAGGCGCCTATTTTTTGGGCCAGGTCGTTGTGCTTTTTGTAAATCACATTTGGAAACAGTGGACCATCTTTTTCTACATTGTCCTTTTGTCAAGGAAGTATGGGATTTTGCAAAGGAATTAATACCCACACTCATGGGTTGGCAAGGCAATTCCTTTGAACTGGCCTTAAAGGCCTGGCTGATAAGATGTGGACAAGAGGAACTTCGGGCCTTCCCTTTCATTATTGCCTAGGGGATCTGGATCACCCGAAATGGTCACATGTTCCAGGAGAAAAACATCTCAACAGAAAGGGTAGTAGTCCAAAGCATTGGGATTTACAAATCCTTTTCATGCTCCGATGGGGGCACTGCAGTGTGCCCAAGGGATGTCAGGGAGGAGTCTCCCGACCCAAGTATCCCGTGGGCTTTCTTTGATGGAGCCTCCCCATCTGATCAAAGAAACTGTGGGGGGGGGAGAGGGGTGGCTGCCTCTTTCTTTCACATACACAATACTTTTTCCTTAAGGAGGGACTGGGGGTTGGCACAAATAACTACTTCGAACTCTTGGCCTTAAAACTACTCTTACTCTTTGCTTTTGATAAATGATGCAGAGCTCTACAAGTTTTTGGCGATTCTTTAGTTATCATCAACTGGGCTAATGTGATACATAGATGCCACATTTCTTGCTTGCTTCCTTTGCTAGAGGATGTAATCCGAATCAAAAGATTATTTGACAATATCTCTTTTTCTCATATTTACAAGGAAATGAATCAAATGGCAGACAAACTTTCCAAGGAAGCCACACAGTTAGACTTTGGGCTATGGCATGTTACTGAACACACTCTCGATGGAACACACGAATACTACCACTATCCCTTCCATGAAAGACAAGACAATTGACTATGGGAACTTGAATACCTCTCATGAGAGGAGCCTCTATATTTTGATGAGACTTTATTACTTCTTTTTTGAAGTATGGAAGGATTGTATATGAATCTGGAACTATTATGGAAGACTACTAAAAATATTGAGAACAAAAATGATTAACAAAATTTGTAAAGTGAAATATGTATATGCAACTATGGGAGACAAATAACATTTCCTTTTTTGCTGAAAAATATGAACGCAGTTACGTATTAACTGGTTCATATCTGTGTATGTAATTTTGTTATACCATAATGAAATTATGATCTTTTTCCGAGGGAAAAAAAGAAAGAAATGTATATAAATTAATTAATTAAATTTAATTATTATTAATTTATTGTATTATTATATGTATATATAAAATCATAAATATAATTATTTATTTATTATTATAAATAGTAAATAAATTATATTGAAAAATATATATTTTTAAATAAAAATATATATGTTACATATTTACTTTAAGATTGCTAAAAAGATCTTGGTTGAATAGAAATTAAACCATAAATCAACTCATATAATAGTAGTATTTGATATGTTCATTAGATGTAACTTGGGTGGTTGGAAGAAATGAGTGTTATCCTCCCTACCTTTTATATATATATATATATATATATATATATATATATATATATAAGCAGATGATTTGTGAATTGTTATGGATAGTTTACTAAAATAGTTCTTCATAACAAATTTTACAATATTCAACTATATATGATAAAATGAATAATTTAAGTAGATGTTTTGTGAATTGTTGTGGATAGTTTACTAAAATAGTTCTTCATAACAAATTTTACAATATTCAATTATTTTTTATTATGTAGTGTTTTATTTAGATTTTGGATATAACATTAAGTCTTAGTCTAAATGTTCTATGTTTTGATTTTTCTCCAACAATATTTTTCGGGGATATTTGCTCGAAATCAGCGAGAAATTGTTAGATCTGCATATTTGAGTGATTATTTCTGTGTAATTCGAGTGCCCCACGGGTTTTTCAACATGTTGAATCCATTTCTGCATTCAAAAATGGATTTTAAACCAAAGAAAATAGTGATTTCATGCAGATTTATGTTGTCAGATTCTGACGAAAAAAGCCAACAACGCCTAACATTACTAGCTTAGCATACAAAATATTGAAATAAACCAAAACTAAAATGAAAGAAGCTAAGCAAATAACACATCATCCATATTGTGAATATAAAATGTGTCCTAGGAAAACCTAATATATGAAAGAAAATAGACTAATACCTTACTCTTTTCTTTTCAATTATAAAATGCAAATACAAAGAAAGTGCACTCACTATGGAGTTGTCATACATATTATAATATGCTCTTAACCATTAAACCTACTAAAATTATATATATTATAAAAAAATAAAATTATATATATATATATATATATATATATATATATATATAATTGCTTTGAGAGTAAGTAGAATCACATCACAAATTTGCTCACATATTAATATTTATAATAATCAAATTAAATTAGATTACATGTAAAACTATACATAAATTAACTAAATAAATCTCTAATTTAATTAATATTTTTTCTAATTTATTCAATCTTCTTGCTTTTCCAAGAGAAAATTGTTCAAATTTATATAAAGTATAAATTTCTTTACAAAGCCAAACTGCCAAACTGCTCTCAGTCAAGCTCTTGAAAGTGACGCAGCTGCAAAAAACCAAAGCAAAAACTAACTTCCAAGGGGGATCTGCTAATCTTGAATATGAGCAAGCAAAAAATAAATCTCCCAATTAACCAACCAACAGCAAACAGGGAAACAACCCACTTTATTTGAAGACGTTTATAGAGGATATAGAGCTCTCTCTCCCTCTATCCCTATGGAAAACAGAGAGTCTGCCAACCTCTTCTTTTAAAGCCCTCTTCGAGAGGGCGTCCGCCTCTCGATTGTGCGATCTGAGAATATGGTGAAAATTGACATCAGTGAAAGTTTTAGACATCCCCATCGTTTTTTCCTTCCAGCTGTCATTGTGGACAGTTTGGAGTTTGGACTTTTGAGAGATCCAATCGATGATAACTCGCGAGTCACCGAGGACATGAAGGTGACTGATAGACCAGCAGGAAGCAAGATAGAGGGAGGCCCATAAGCCCAAGAGCTCGGCCTTATTATTTGTGCCGACTCCGCAATTTAGGAACCACAATGTACACCTAGACGGATGGAATTTGAAAAACCCCCCCGCCCCACAGCTTTCTCCACTAGACAGGGCAGCGCCATCGAAGCATGCCACTGTGTAACCTTCCTTTGGAATGAAATCGCAGGATTTGTGTAAAGGAGATTTTAACAAAGACGGCTTCCACTGGAAAGAGGCCATGATTTTATGAAACACCGAATGCAGCGAGGGAGGACATGAATCAAAGGTGGCTCGATTTCGAGCATTCCAAACGTGCCAGCAGACAATAGCAGGTAAGAACTTTGGCGCTGAAGAATGTACAAGCCATCAGGTGTAACTGTGTGAGAGAGTGGTGCCACTCCAGGAAAAATGCAACGTGAGATGGTTGAGCACCAATGACCACACTGACCGGGTGAAGGGACAAAACACCAATAAATGATGAATGTCTTCAGAATCTTTGCAGCAGAGTGGGCAGATCCCTGGCCCCTCCCAGCCCCTCCGACGTAGCGCTTCCCAGGTAAGTGGCTTCTCCTTGCCTGCAAGCCAAATGAATAATTTAAGCTTTAAAGGAAGTTCCCATCGCCAGAGGAGGGAGAACCACGAGCTATCCACTGCTTCAAATCACTGGTTGAGAAGGGCATTATATAAATTCTTAATAGTTAAGATCCTCGTGGCATCACCCCCGGCCCATAAAAGAGAATCAGGACTAGAGGAGAGTGTGACGCCCGCGCCTTTGAGAGCTGAGACGTAGTGGTCCCATTCCGTTGCAAGTGGTTTACTTAAAAGTAAGTCACCACTGTTCAACCAATTGTCAGGGAGAGAGCGATTACTCAGTTGAGTTTTAACCTGTGCAAGATGAGATAGATTTAAAAACTGGAGCTGCAACCTTAGCTCGGCTGAGAGGAGAGACCGGTCTCCCAAGCCTAAAATTTTATCTTCTCCAATGCGGATCTCAGTACCAGCTCCCGGATTCCAAACTAGCCAATGGAGGATAACAGGTATGGAAGCAACCATCCCCTTCCAGAAAGGGGAGACATTCCTTTGCAAAAAAGATGGCTTACGAATCCAAAGAAAGAGTGGCAGAGAACCCAAATACTTGTCGGCAATAATACGGTGCCAGATAGAATCAACTGAAACAACTCTCCAAAATGATTTTTCCAGCAGGGCCGTATTGAAGGTGGACAAATTCATGATCCCCTAGCCTCCAAATCTTCGTGGTCTAGACAGAGCTTCCCAGTTGCACAGATGAAAACAAGAATGGCCAGGTCTGCAATTCCACAGGAAATTGTAAATGTGCCTCCGAAGAATTGTAACAATCTTGTTTGGGATTTTTTCAAGGGACATCCAGAAAACGGGAAGACTTTCCAGAATTGACTTAATCAAGATGAAACGGCCCCCCAGGGACATATATTTGTTACACCAGAAATTAATCCTTCTTTCAAAATGAGCCACCAGCCATTTCCAATCTTCAGGCGAGGAGACACCCAATCTTAACTGGAAACCGAGATACCTGAAACCTTCATTCAGGTGAACAAAAGTGAAAATGATAGAACTCTCGAGAGTGAATAGTTCGGTCTCCGAAATACCCCAGTAGTGGACTGAGGATTTTGAATAATTGATGGCTAAGCCTGATGCTGAACAGAACAGTTGGAGCACCTCAAGTATTATCAGCCACTCCGATAAATCCGCTTTCGACATGAGAAGAACATCATCAACAAACAAAAGATGAACCATTTTAACGAGTTTTGATACCTTTATGCTGGAGATATGGTGCTCCACAAAAATTTTTGAGAGAAGAAGGCTGAGCCCTTCCATAATCAAAATGAAGAGGTAGGGAGAGAGTGGGCATCCCTGGCGGAGCCCCCTCTCACTTTTGAAGAAACTGGAAGCCTCGCCATTTATCAAAACTGCAAAAGATGAGCTAGAGACACAGGACATAATCCAATTGATGAACATAACACCAAACCCCACAGAGTGGAGAATTAATCTCAAGAACTCCCAATCAATGCAATCGAAAGCTTGTTTGAGATCAAGTTTCATGACCAGTGCCTTTAGGTTTTTCTTCTTTATGCTGTGTATACATTCATGGGCAACTCCAATGGCATCCTGTATTCTTCTACCCCGCAAGAAGCCCAACTGCTCGGCTGAGAGACTCCTTTCAAGAAGAGGCTTGATCCGATTTGAAATGACTTTTGAAATCAACTTGTAGATGAGGCTGCAGAGGGAGATCGGGCGGTAGTCACAAAATGAGAGCGGGTTGTTTTCTTTTGGAATAAAGACTATAAAAGTAGAATTTAGACTTCCTACAATCTTACCAGAAGTTCGGGAGTCCTCCACCATCTGGAGAAGGTCCAAGTCAACAAGATCAAAAAAGAAACAAAAGAATTATGTCGACCATCCATCCGGTCCGAGACTTCTTTCCGAATTGAAATGTATCAGGATATTTTTAATCTCAGACAGAGTAACAGGTTTAAAGAGATCTGCCGCTTCAATATCAGAGACAAATTTGGAAAAGAGACTGGTCGTTGTCACCATTCCCGGGAGATCAGGATTGGAGGATTTTTTGTACAAGCGACTGAAATGTGCGACTGCCTCATCCTGGAGGGCACGCTGTCCACTTAGAATTTCACCACAACTATCTTTAATAGACCAAATAAACTTCCTGTCACGGTTGAAGCTGGCAACTTTATGAAAAAACCTAGAGTTAGTGTCGCCACATTTAAGCCAAGTCTCTCGGCTGCGCAAACGCCAGTTGTTCTCCTCCGATAGCAGAAGAGAGGCTCTTGCAGATTCAAGCTGTTTCAGTGAGGCCGACTCCTCCAAATTCAAATCGGCCAAAGACGAATAGTATAAGATCTGTGAAATGTCATATTCCAGCTTGATTAAACTAGATTTTTGTAAAAATTTTAAATCATGGTACCAAACTTTCGATTTGGTTTTGAGAACCTTTAACTTCCAGACAAGGCGCCATTGGGGATTGTCTTCTGAAAGAAAGCATGGGTCCCTCCAGATTAAATGGACTAAGTCGGAGTAGGCCTCGGACAAGAGCCAATGTTGATTAAATTTGAAAGGAGGTGAAAGGTGAAGCGCAGGGAGCCGCAGCTGAAGGAGAACAGGCGCGTGATCAGATACAAAAGGGAACTTGACCCAAGAAGCTGGGAAGCCCGACGTTGTCAAAATGTTTTCAGCAACCAGGAAGCGGTCCAATCTTCTGGCAATCGTGGCAGGTCCGGATCTCCCATTCCTCCAGGTGGGATTTAGACGGCTCGGACTAACATCGATCAGGTGGTTTGAATCAAAGATCCCTTTAAAGAAAGCTGCAGAAGGGCCCGACGAGTAGGAACCACCCCAATTTTCTTCAGCTGAAAGTATTAAATTAAGATCTCCACCAATGATGAGATTTGGAATGGAGAGTAGACCAATAGAATCCAAATTTGACCAGAAACTCTGTTTGTCGATGCAGGGCCCATAGATATTAAGTAAGGCGACATTCTGCTTTGAAGCTAAACAACGACCAAGGATCAGTAAGCCCCCACTAGTAAGGTAGGGTCTCAAGTTATAAAGACTAGGATCCCAAGCTACCAGCATACCACCCGAAGTTCCAATAGAATTTACAGCTGCCGAGATCCAAGAGGGACGGAAAAGATGAACAAAATCTCTAGCTTTGTGGTCAGCCGAGAGGGTTTCTTGAAGAAATAAGACATCGGGCTTTGAGCACTCTAATAATCTTCTGAAGGAGGAAGCCTTGAGAGTGCCTCCAATCCCTCGAATGTTTAAAGAGAGGATTAACATTACTTTGTGTGAGCCAAGGCTTTCTGTGCTCTAAGGGACTTACTGTCGAGTGTAGAAGAAACTGAGTCAGTTTGCAAAGAGTTCGAACACTCCTTTTTTTTCCTGGAGCTTCTGGTCCGGAGGGGGGAGAGTTCCGAGCTGATTCCTCTCGACCAAGCATAAGACTTTGCCTCCTTCTCCAGATGAGTAGATGAGGAAGTACCCACCTCAGGAATGGGCAGGAGGAGGTCTTTACCTCGGAAACTCGACAGTTGCACTGTATTCGTTGGAAGAAAAGGGGGGAGTATAGAAGTATTTAACTCCTCCATAAAAGAATCACCATCCCTCTCAGCCTAATTGTGTCCAGGAAGCACCGTGAAGGCGGATTTCGGTTCCTGAATGGAAGGTGGAGGGCTAGGGGAAACAATCGGAAAAGTGTGTGGAGGAGACGGAGGAGGGACCGGGACAGAATAAGCGGCTTGGAGACTCGTTGTCGGGAGTGAGGCAAAGTCTGCGGGTATAGACTGAACCGGAAATGAGGTCTGCAAAGTCTTTGGATGGGGGATATTTGAAACCGAAGGAGACGTGAGCCAAGAGAATTTGTCTATGACTTCTTTCTTGGAACCAGAAAGTGAATAAAAAAGAGCTGGACAGATCTGAAGTAGTCTTTGTCACGGAGTGGCCTCATCGATGGATACAGGAAGAGCGTAGGAGTCAAGAGTAACATCCAGGTGAGCAAGTGCAGGGTCAGGAGCAGGATATTCGGGTGGGTTAAGGTAAAGTTCAGAATCGTCCGATGAGTCAATGTGGGCCTTGCCAGAGCAGGATCTGCGCAGGTGCCCGGTCTCCCTGCAGAGATTACAACGAAAGGGAAGCCCAAGGTAGTCCAACTTCTAGATCAGCTTACGACCCCGCCAATCTACCTCCAAAGTTTCAGGAAGCCCCGCAGTAATGTCAACCTCAACCAACACTTTACCCATAGTCCTAAAGGAGCTGTTGAGAGACTGAGTATCCAGAGCTATAAACTTACCCAGAGAATTACCAATAGCTCTCAGGGCTCCTTCATTCCAGAGGTGCAGTGGGAGTCCCGGAAGGAGCACCCAAAGGTGTCGGAGGCTGAAGTAGTCAGTGTCTGGATTGAAAGCCAGCCTCCAACGCTTGAACATGAGGCTGCTACCACCAAAGACCCACAAAGAGGACAGTAAAAGAGATACATCATCAGGAGAGTTGCAGTGAAAACAATACCAACCTTTCTTGAGATATTGAACCTCCGGCGAGTAACCAAGGAGAGGAAGCCAAGTTTTCTTGATCCACTCCTCCAGCGGCTGTGGGTTCAAACTCTTGTATGAGATCCTTCCAACTAGGGCGCAGGTAGACATTTTACAAAGTTCCTCTAAACCCACACCGTTGTCCAATACTAAGCGTGCATATTTCCTTTTTGCTTTCCAAGATTTTCAACTGTAAGCAGACTTTTGAGAAGGGGGAGGGGAAAAGGGGGCAGGAAAAAGGTTGTCAGAGACCGGGGGATCATTTTTCAGTAAAGCAGACTGTTCCACAGGGGTCACTGTGGGAGCAGAAAAGTTTGAAGATAGGGATTTGGAGGGAAAGTGCAACGAGTTAGAAATGAGGGCGTCTACTTTATCAAAGAGCCCCACCTGATTCCAGTATGGATCATCGGAAGATTCCACCAGTGGGAATGTTTGCAATGCCATGAT
Source organism: Picea sitchensis (assembly GCA_010110895.2). NCBI lineage: Eukaryota > Viridiplantae > Streptophyta > Pinopsida > Pinales > Pinaceae > Picea > Picea sitchensis. The sequence goes on from SNQJ01S0109136.1 coordinate 33,782, forward strand.
GCGGACTCCGACGACCCCCCACAAACACTCAATAGACTGCAGCAGAAAGTGGGAAAATAGGTGGGCCAGTGGAGTGAAAGTGAGATGTATCGGGAAGATACAGATGCAGATCTGAGATAGTAGACCAGAGCAGGAGTCCTCTAAGTCAGAGCTCAGTGCAAGAAGACAAAAGTGTTGAGTAAAAGAGAGAATAAAATACGGAGCGCACAACGCAGCTGGGCAAGAAAAATAACAAGCTAGACCAGGGAAAGAGTGTAGAAACTCCCAAGGGACAGATGGTCTCAAGAAGATTCAACATACCGGGCTAAACGGACTCTTGGGTCTCCTGGAATCAAAGATATTCATCATGAAAATAACAATCTTGCTTGATTGTATGTGGAGTACATAGAAAATCATAAGATACAGTACCGAGACAGCCATAAAATGAATTTTTTAAATAGATTGTGTGTGGAGTACATATAAAATCATAAGATACAGTACCGAGACATGCCATAAAATGAATATTTTAAATAGATTTTATGTGTTGTACATATAAAATCATAAGATACACTACCGAGACATGCCATAAAATGAATATTTTAAATAGACTAATATTGAAAGGTAGATGTTTTTAAATCCATGTATGTTTTGTTAAAAGGGGAAAATTACTTCTACGTGTTACAATATAAGGGATCGATGAGAATGCATTGGAAGGGAGTGAATTAAATCACAGATTAACTCATATGATAATAATTTTTAATATTATTTATTTATTTAATTTATGAAGTAGTTATTATTTATTTAATTTATGTAATATATTATAATAATAATTTATTTTTAAGATTATGGCTAAGCTAGACATCAAATTAGTGTATGAGATTTTCTCCGTTCAACGATTTGACTCGTAAAATTTGTGAAGGTATACATACTCTATCTCTTCTCGATTTGATAAAATATCATAACATATAACTATAATTAGTGTAAAGAAAAGTAATAAAATGAATATTTTAAATATAATATATTGAGAAGTAGATATTTTTAATTGAAAATGTTTATATTGTAAAAAAATAGAGATTTACAAATTAAATTGTAATTAGGGTAGTACACCCCAAAAGAATGTACACTCCTCCACGCAAAGTAGTGCAGAGGGGGGTTACCCTCTCTGCGGGGTCCAGGGGCAAAGTCCCCGAAGGAAAAATTGCCTTGTAAATGTATATTGTAATTTCTTTGTAAATCTGGACCGTTCATTATAAGGTCGCAGATCTAACGGTAGAAGTTATGTTAGGGTTTTTTGCCCTAGAAGGCAACCCTCTTTTATGAGGGAAATGTATTGCAACTATGGATCATTGCGAATATTGTATTCTGAGGTAGGAGACCATGGGAAAAAGAAGAGGAAGTTACAACGGGTTTGTTGTAGGTTGTATCCCTTCATTTGCTGGATAATAATAAAGGAAGGACTAAAGGACCTAGCAATTTCTTTGGTGGGCCGTAGCCAACACTAGGTGAAACACATATATTTGTGTCTCTATTCTATATTATGTATCTTACGTGTTTTATTTCCACATTTGTTTTATTTTATTGCTCATGATCCTGTTTTTCTGCTTGAGGTGTGGTAGGCTTCTTTGACTATGTAGGTTCCTTGTGGGTGGTACTCCCATCGGAGTTTGTCAGAGTCCTGGTTGATGCTTATTTTGCGCTTTTGCAGATCCTGCTCGATTGTTTTGATTTTTTCGTCCAGAAGATAAGGGCACGGGTTCTGAAGGGATTTCCAGTGTATGAAATCTTATTTGATCCTCATGCCAAAGATCCACTTGACTTTTAGGCCTTCAGGGAGGATGAGAACTTGGGGAGCGTTGTGAGATTTTTATAGACTTTGAAGTTGTTGCCAGGAGTCAGTCCAGAAGTTAGTTTATAGACTTTGAAGTTGTTGCCAGGAGTCAGTCCAGAAGTTAGCATACACACCATTGTAGATCTCCCAGAAGCTATGTTGTTGGATGGCGTCACGTTGTATCTTCACTGAATTCCATATGAGAGAGCCTTGAATGTTATGGCTGAAACGAATCAGGTTAACTGCATATTTCTTGTTCCAGAAGTGTGCCCAAGTGATGGAATTGTTTGAAACCCAATTCCACCATGTTTTTGCACTGAGGATTTCATTTCTTTTGGCATGATCCCTTAGTCCCAGACCTCCCATAGATTTGGGTAGAAAGACCTTGTCCCATTTGACCAGAGCCCATTTGGGGGTGTTACCACAGGAAAATAGCTCACTGCAACTACAGAAAATGGACGAAGAAACAAGTAACACAAACACAACATAGTACCAATATTCATGGAAGAATTACATTCAGTTTGGCAAGAAAATAAAAAAAAACAATACAAAAGTGGTTCTCGAAATACATGCACATTCAGTGAAAGCCGCGCATGCACATCCGCACAGGATAACACGGTGTACAACACGCACAATGCATGGAGTGCACGACTGATAGTCGAAAGACCCGCGTGGATGTTGAAACGGTGCATTAATGAAGTTGGTTGGGCCTCAACCATTTTTGGGATGAAGGGAACCTCCCCCATACCCAAAATCACCCTCAAATTTCACCTTGGGATCACTGAAAGGGATGGAGAGTACCTCCAAGGGCTTCTCATTCACACTTAGAACCAGTTGAGAAAAACATTTCCATCCTCCTATAAATAAAGGGCCATTGTATGAAAAAAAGAAGAAACAATTGAGTATTGTTATGCTTCTCATTTTTAGCTTTGGGAAGCCACCTTCCTCTTAGAAAGCTTTCAACATTCATATCAAGTGTTAGAGCTCTCTCCTGTTGAGTAGTTCATCACTCTTTCTTCACCATTTTATTTTGTTAGCCATTGATAGTAGAAAGAAGAATTTGTACTTGGGGACTCAAGAGCCTTCCCGAGGAGGAAGAGAGGACTCATAAGTTCCCATATTTCTCCAAGGAGTATCAATTCGAAGATCAGTTTACTTGGTATATCTCTCTTGTGTTTTCTTTGTGCATTCATTTCAAGTTATTATTTGCTTAGTCCAGATTTACTTCATTGTTGTTTATCTCTTGTTTCTTTATGTTATTTGAGCCATTAACCAACTAACTCTCTGTTGTGCTTTCTGGATAGCCTAACTAGATAGTTAAGAGACTCGTTTTTGCTCACTCTTGTGACAAAAAGAACCCAACAGATTAGAGATCATACTGAGGATTTGAATCAAAATTCTCCCCAATTAGGCTGTTAGAGTGTTCTTTCTTACTTGTTTTCATGTGTAGGGGTCAAAACCGACCTAAAATCACCATTTGAGAGCAGTATTTCACCCCATAGTGAGATAATTTTTTTTAAATTCCATTCCGCAAACTTTCCTACGCGTGCATGGGTTCGTGACGAACAAATGTGCAGTCCAAGCACATCTGCGCTATGTCAGAACTCTCCAACCACGCACTGTGCGTGACTGTTTTTGGTTTTGCTTCACACTTGTCTTTTTTTTTGCAAAATTGTAAAGCTTGAGTTGCCCACTGCCACTCAATAGTTTAGATTTTATTTTAGCACTTTGTAAAAGCCAGTATAAGCAGGATGAGATCTCATTCTTGCATCCATTAAAATCACATAACACATAGGTAATTAGGGAGACTAAAATAAACCATAATATCTTTAATTTCCTTGATTTCTACATGGATGACTTAAGAAGTTTTGCATTTGAGTTTCAAAAATATTTCTATTTTACAAAAGTCATCACATTAAATTGGGACTAGAAGGCCATCTAAATCAATCTTGGAGTATGCTCTTTCCTCGCACCTTAGTGTGATATTGGGAATCATAAAAAGAGGTTTCTTAGATAAGTCTTCATCTCCCTTGGAAAAATAAAGTCATTTTCAAAAAGAGGCCAATCCTCTAATCCTCTAAACTTACTTAATTGAGAATTAAAAGAGTTGTAAGGGCCCATATGCCCACATGCATGCAATTCTAGGATAGTTTTCAAATTCTTAGAGCAAGTCACCTAGGGAGTTTAAAGAAGTTGTAAGGGCCCACACATGCCCCCATTCTCACAATATAGGACTACTTTCAAGTTTTCTAGATTACAAAACACCTTAGGAAGATAAGGGGTCCAAGTAAGGATTATCATATACGCCATGATATCTTAGGATTCCCTTTCGTTTGCAAGGGTCATCTTGAACAAATTTAGTAAGTTATCTAAACAAGAGAAGTAAGGGACCAGACGATGTCCACCATGATAAAATATTGAATTTAACTTATTAAAAACTTGTTTCACCACCACCACTCCTTGCACACACTCTCACTTATTCAAAAATCCTTTTTCTAGATACTTGAAACTCTTGTGGGCTTCATTTGTTTAGAAAAGGGTCTTTTTGCACACCTCCATAAAAATGAATTTGGTCCATGACCTTGAATTCACATCCCTCTTTCACATTCTAAAAGAAACCATAATCAACCCACTTTCTAACCTCCACAAGAGGAACACAAAATAATTTGGTAGTCTAAGTTATGATTTTGGGGATAGGGATCCAAATAACTCCACATCATCATTCTTCATTTTGAAACTTAGAAAGTTGTGAATTAGAGTGCGAAAATCCTCCCACTCAAACATTCATATACCATAAGGTAGAGAGACACCCGTGAAGGGTTGAAGACCAAGGTCTAGTTCTTCTCTGTATGCCTCCTTGGTCACCCAACTCTTGGAAAACATCCAGCCTGTGACCGATTTCTCAGGCCGAAAATATAAATGTTGTGCTCAATGGAGGTAGCTTAGTAGCCAAAATTTAGGATTTATCTATCCAAGGTGGCGGTTGTGGGATGAAATCATACCTCAATCAGATTTTGAACGATTGTTGAGAAATATCGCTAGTACTTTCGGGATACGCCCCCTTCACCCCTCATTATAACTGATTGTTCATCCCTTCACTAGTTTCTCCTCAAGTGGGTTCTAGCCCCACTGTTGAGAGATTTTTTGGAGGTTCAGTGTTATTTGAGAGGAAGGAATTTACATCAGATAGGGAATGAGCATTTTATTTTTATTCCCCCACGCGGAGTTACAAAATCTCAAACCACTTTTTACATTGTCTTGATGTATGCTTTTTCACCATTTGAAGTACATTCAATTTTATGAATACATTGTTTAAAGTAATTTGAAAGCACCTTTTCCTACAATCCCTCATCACCATTTACACACATTCACTTCTAAGCTAGAATCATAGGGGAACCCCATTCTAGATGCTTGAGAAATTTGTCCCCAATTTTGGGTGGTGTTCCAAGATTCACCAAGACATCAACAGTACCATCACACACACCAATTAGTGCCATGGTACTAGGCTCAAGGTTACTAGGAGCCACATTTCTTGGAAATAATACCCCAAGCAACTCCCAAACAAATCCTCCACCACAAGGAGGCAGAGCCCAAACCTTGCCACAAAACACAAGCTCTCGAGGAACCACTTCCTCCCATAACATGGCAGGACCTACTCCTATCATTCCCTTTTTGGATTCACTCAATATCCATGATCTGACCAAACTGACGCATGATCCTATATTACACGACCCCGCTTGGCCAAATATGCCCACAAAATTACCCTCCGATATCCCTAAGTTTGAAGGGAAAACCAGGGAGGACCTTGCCAACCATATCATGTCCTTCCATTTGTGGTGTTCTTCCAATGGTATAACGAAATATTCCATTCATCTACGGTTGTTTTAGAGAACCCTCACTAGCGCAGTAGCCAAATGGTACGTGGACGGAAAGTCAGGATTCCACTCAACATTTGAGTCACTAGCCAAAGCAATCTTGTCATTTTTTCAACTTCCCATTCGTCACGATACTGGGTCTGAAATCTTGTCATAATTCAAGAATAATAATGCTACGCACATTTCGAACCATATTCACGAGTGCCGTAGATGTCGCAACCTTTGTAAATCGAACACCACCCCATGACAAAGGCTAGATTGGATCTTCCAATCACTCATTCCCACCCTTGCTAAATATGTCACCACAACCCTCCCCCAAACGGAAGATGAAGCCATCACTAAGGTTCAATGATTGGACCTCATCTACTCCCAATCCGGGTACTTATACACTATCCTTCCAGATGCTCTTCGTCATTTTCCCTTTGGTCAAGAGAAACCAGGAAGATCACATGTTGTTGATGGGTTGATTGGATCCATGTCTCATACTCAATGACACACATATGGGACCAACCTATACTTCCGACCATATGGGGGAGTGTCATATTACCCTCCGCCACCCCCTCCACCACCATTCATGGCACCTCCTCTTCCCCCCATGGGTATTCAATTACCCACATCCCTTCCCCAACTAGTTCTTATCCCGTAGCCAATACCTCAACCAACAACATCCTATACACTTAGTAATAACGTAGAAAACTACACTTCTTACAATCCATATAGGGACCCATAGGGTAACCCCTATTATCCCTTCTCTGGTCCAATAAAATCTGCCACATCCCCACATGGACAACACTAGATAGGGGTAAATTTCATCCAACCTTCCCCTCTTCAACAGTTTCAAACTTTTGAATAGTTGAATACAACCAATCCACCTCACCAACCCAATAATAAATGGAAGAAAGGAAAGAACAGGAACTAGGTACAAGGAGGGAACACCCCCCCAAAAAATCCCCCAACTAGAGGCAACCAACGCCAACCCAACCCGAACCCCCAAGGGGGAAATCATAACGGTAAACCTCAAAAAGGGAGAAACAAAAACCTTCAAACCAATTACCCTTGTGCACTATGTGGTGAATATGGCCATTACACTCACCATTACCCCCAAATCATCGATTTCAAACAGATGAAGGATGGCATGAATCCCCAACGGGCTCCCAACCCTTAAGGTCCACCTCAAGGACCCCCTACTTATATACCACCATCACCACTGGAGGTGTTACAAAAACCTATCCCACATCAATGTGTCATTAATACTCAACCATAAGGGGTTCACCACACACAACCACAAGGGAAATTGCCTCCACCTGAGCAACCCCATCTAGGGAACACCACTAACCGCAATATCCTCCTCATCTTTGAAGAGGAAATCCTCTTATAGACTCGTAGTCGCCAATACGGTACATCCCTTGATCCATTACCCACCACTACGGATGCTCCCCAACCACCAACTAGAAAACCATTGATGATCCCTCGTTCTAACACATAATCCATCGCCTGCATGCCTCATGCAACTTTGCACAGAAATGTATAGCACCTTGATTCTAGGGCCACCCACAGCTACAATATTATTGATGACCTCACTCAATCACCCACTTCCATGTCAGTTATGGAAGTACTTCAAACATTCCCTTCCCAACGAAAGGCATTACTTTCACAATTGGGGGCATTTGATCCAGCCGACACCCATTTAATCACATTTGACTTAGACAGGGTAGACCTGCGACTTCCATCATTAGTCGCATTCCAGATTCTGATAAAAAACTGAAATATCACGGTCCATCACTGCATCATAGATGAAGGAGCATCCACATGCATCATGTCCAAATCAATTTGGAAACAACTTGGTTCACTCGAGTTAATCTCCTCCACCATCACGCTTCGAGCTTATGATGGTCACCCATCCCAACCTGAAGGCCTCTACCAGAACGTGCCAGTTTAAATGGGGGGAAAAACAATTATCATAAACATCGAATTCATTGATGCCTAATTGGATTACAATATCCTTTTGGATGAAGCTACATGTATGTCATTTATAACCAAGCATGTCTTCCTCAATATTTTGTATGGCGCCTCCCCACAATGGAAAAATTGTCCGCCCTCGATCAATTGACCCACCATGAACCCAACTAATTAGGACACATTGATAACATCCTTCCACTGATCCTCTCTAGCACTGACTTAGTCCCCATGATACATGTTGGACCAGGCTTATTTCATGATCTATATTTGATGGGTACATACCAAGGTTCCCCTCCATTACGACCGTTGTGTGCACCGTCATGGTTGATGGGATCGAGATACCCACCCTCCCAACCTATGAGATCTCATCCAACTTCACTTCCCCCTATCTAACACTTCTGGCGAACTCCCAATATGGATTTCGAGAAGGAACATTAAAGAGCACCACCCGCCGTTAAATCTAATTTGTGGATGATTTAAACCATCACCCAAATTCCCTTCTTTTCCCTCCTGGAGTAACAGCATACCAAATTTCTACTACCTCAATTTACCCTGTAGTCATTTCCATCCACGTATGGTGCCTCCAGCCACCAGCTATGGTACGGGCATCCCTCCAGCCACAACCTGGCGGCTCCATGCGCAATCGGGGGCTCTTTAATCACTCACCTAGCAGGTCCCACGGTGGTGGTAACATCACCACTCTTGGAAAAACTGCCCTATGGAGCGGGGGCATTGCCACCAACCGAAGGCTGCATAAATGGAAGGAACCTCACTCCCTTCCCCACCGCACCTCCATGTGCCTTGTGCAACACCATTGGACATGCTACCAATATTTTCCCCAGTCTACTTGAGTTGCAGAGTCTCATTCCAAAACCCATAAGTACCCCACTACTACCCACAGATAACACTACCCTCCTCACGAAACCTTCTTCCTCCAAACCTTCTAGTTTGAGAACCAAGAATGATTGCACGATTTGTTCTCAATACAACCATTATTCACGCCATTGCCCATCCCTCCCTCAATTTTGGGATACCTTAGTAGAAATACTTCAAACCACATTACCTAAGTCATCCGAAACCATCTCATTTGTACAACCCATTATTGACATTTTATATATCTCTATGTTAGTGAACGAGCTCATGCGATTCCCTTGCATGCTATGATATCAAATGGACCATTACACATACCATTTTCCACTCATCATCAAGTGGCACATAGGCTGGAGGGCTTCCCTCCCAGCCATTCCACCAAGTGTACCATCCCTGGTGAACCCAACCATGAACAATCATCATCCAAGCAGTCATAGAAAGACCAACTCTTGTCCATTGACCCCTCTATTTATTCCCCCATGACACGAGGACTTCCACCCAAACCCCCCAACTACCCTGTAACATCGATTTATGAGATCCCCCCCCTCCATACCAAAATACATCCAGTTCATATATGGATATTTAGTTCATGATGTCTACTGAACACTCCTCATCACTTCCCATAGGTCCATCTACCTCAGGAACCAATAACAACATACAACCTTTACCAACTATACCCACAAATCTTGACACCCCACTCATAACAGTTACAAAATCCTTGTACTACATCTCCTTTCAGTCTGATGAAGACATTTTATAAGTCCTATGTGCACCAGATTACCCCTAGGATGATTTTCATCATTGATCCTTTTCTATCACATAGCGCCTTCCACCTACCGGCTGACGTCCACAATGCGTACCCGTCCAGAAAAATATTTCATCCCTTTTGGCTATATAGATTGGTTCAAAAATCAAGTTCTTGCCCTAGATGCGTTTGAAGAAGGTAACATGGCCAATATATTACCTACCATCAAAATCAACATTTTGGTCAAACCCAATGTCATGGAAGAAATCACCCTGGGGGCAGCATGCTCCCTAGAGGAAATCATAGTGTAAAAATCCTTATTCCATGAATATTGAGATGTGTTTTCTTGTTCATACACTGAAATACCTTGGTTAGGCCAACCCATTATTGAACATCACATTGATACTTGGCATGACTTTTCCCACATACGCCAAAAGAAACATCCCCTTCACCCATCCAAAGCCATGGTGATCAAATATGAGATCGATAAACTCCATACAACTGACTTCATATACCCCATTTCATACAAATCATGGGTTAACACCCCCTTCACCCATCCAAAGCCATGGTGATCAAATATGAGATCGATAAACTCCATACAACTGGCTTCATATACTTCATTGCATACACATCCTAGGTTTCCAACCTTGTTCTGGTCAATAAAAACAAGGCACCATTTCGATTTGCACTGACTTCCGTGACCTCAACCAATCTTGTCCCAAAGACAACTTCCCTACTCCCTTTATCGATCAAGTCATCGATGCTTGTGCCGGTCATGAATTCCTCTTCTGCATGGAAGCATTTTCTGGCTATAATCAGATCCACATCCGGCAGAAAGATCAATATAAAACTTCCTTTACAACCCCATGGGGCACCTTTTCCTATTGCATTATTCCCTTTGGCCTCAAAAACGTCGGAGCCACTTTTCTATGCGCAATGATGTACGCCTTCCACAATATTGCTCACATCATCCTTGCCTACTTGGATGATCTCACTGCTCGATCCAAGAAATGTTCCCAACACATAGAATACCTATGGATCATCCTTGAAGACTACCGAAGGTATAACATACAACTCAAACTGCTAAAATGTGTCTTTTGCGTCACTGCAGGACACCTGTTGGGATTCATAGTATCCCATTAAGGTATCACCGTAGACCCACTTAAAGTTCAGGAAATCAATGAGATCCCCCCTCCTAGGAATTTATGCCAGTTGCAAAGCCTCCAAGGAAAAGAAAAATTCTTGATACGTTTCGTACCTGACTATGCCATTCATGCCCATGGGTTCCTATACTTGCTTCTCCGTGACATCCCTTTTCACTAGGACCATCATGCCCATACCACTTTCAATTCACTAAAGGAGACCCTTAGAAAGTCCCCCTTGATCATTCCCCCAGACTATGATAGGGATTACATACTCTATCTATCTGCCTCCGACATCTTGGTTTCTAGAGTCCTCATTCAGGATGACTATGACCAATGCGAACACGTCATATACTACATCAAAAAGAACCTCTCTGGGCCACCCCTCAAGTACAATCATGATGAGAAGTTATCCCTTGCAATCATTCTTGCAGTTCAAAATTTGCGCCATTATATATTTCTTCGTACCACCAAATTCATTGTCGATTCCAACCCCATGCATTACCTATTGAGTCGTCACGAGATCAATGGAAAATTTTCTCGCTGGATTGTCATCCTTCAAGAATATGACCTAGAATTTACCACCCCCAAGAGAAAGAAAACCCTCCTTCTTGTTGACCTCCTCGTAGAATTTCCATCTGACTCTGCCGACCCCCTGATCAATGAAAACTTCTCAGACAAGTGTTTATTCCTCATCTCCTCCATAGACCCATGGTACAACGATATTTTGGTCTACCTCTTCACTCAAAATTTCGAGCCACACTTATCTTGTGACGATTGTTGTCTCCTTCGACACCAAGCCTCATGATACCTCTTCATAAGAGACGTCCTCTACCATAGAGGTGTCGACACGCTTCTTCAATTTTGCCTCACCCTAGATGAGGCTGAGACAATTATGAATGATTTCCACAGTGGAGCATGCGACAATCATTTATCCGACATGCCTACTTCCCAAAATATCATTCGAGTAGGTTAGTTTTGGCCTACATTATTTCATGACCGCATCCATGCAGTTAAAGGGTGCGACAAATGTCAATTGTATGCACAAAAGGCTCGGGCACCACCTGCCCTCTTACACCCCATAATAACGGTCGACCCCTTTTGTAAATGGGTCATCGATTTCATGACATGAAATCCTTCATCCAGTAATGGACACAAGTACATAGTAATTTTCATTGAATACTTCACCAAATGGGC
>SNQJ01S0109136.1:45386-57000 GCA_010110895.2 Picea sitchensis
GCCTGACGTTTCCCCTGTCTGCCAAAAGCAACACCCCCTTCACCCATCCAAAGCCATGGTGATCAAATATGAGATCGATAAACTCCATACAACTGGCTTCATATACTTCATTGCATACACATCCTAGGTTTCCAACCTTGTTCCGGTCAATAAAAAAAAGGCACCATTTGGATTTGCACTGACTTCCGTGACCTCAACCAAGCTTGTCCCAAAGACAACTTCCCTACTCCCTTTATCGATCAAGTCATCGATGCTTGTGCCGGTCATGAATTCCTCTCCCGTATGGAAGCATTTTCTGGCTATAATCAGATCCACATCCAGCAGAAAGATCAATATAAAACTTCCTTTACAACCCCATGGGGCACCTTTGCCTATTGCATTATTCCCTTTGGCCTCAAAAACGTCGGAGCCACTTTTCTACGCGCAATTATGTACGCCTTCCACAATATTGCTCACATCATCCTTGCCTACTTGGATGATCTCACTGCTCGATCCAAGAAATGTTCCCAACACATAGAATACCTATGGATCATCCTTGAAGACTACCGAAGGTATAACATACAACTCAAACCGCTAAAATGTGTCTTTTGCATCACTGCAGGCCACCTGTTGGGATTCATAGTATCCCATTAAGGTATCACCGTAGACCCACTTAAAGTTCAGGAAATCAATGAGATCCCCCCTCCCAGGAATTTATGCCAGTTGCAAAGCCTCCAAGGAAAAGAAAAATTCTTGATACGTTTCGTACCTGACTATGCCATTCATGCCCATGGGTTCCTATACTTGCTTCGCCGTGACATCCCTTTTCACTGGGACCATCATGCCCATACCACTTTCAATTCACTAAAGGAGACCCTTAGAAAATCCCCCTTGATCATTCCCCCATACTATGATAGGGATTACATACTCTATCTATCTGCCTCCGACATCTCGGTTTCTAGAGTCCTCATTCAGGATGACTATGACCAATGTGAACACGTCATATACTACATCAACAAGAACCTCTCTGGGCCACCCCTCAAGTACAATCATGATGATAAGTTATCCCTTGCAATCATTCTTGCAGTTCAAAATTTGCGCCATTATATATTTCTTCGTACCACCAAATTCATTGTCGATTCCAACCCCATGCATTACCTATTGAGTCGTCATGAGATCAATGGAAAATTTTCTCGCTGGATTGTCATCCTTCAAGAATATGACCTAGAATTTACAACCCCCAAGAGAAAGAAATCCCTCCTTCTTGTTGAACTCCTCGTAGAATTTCCATCTGACTCTGCCGACCCCCTGATCAATGAAAACTTCTCGGACAAGTGTTTATTCCTCATCTCCTCCATAGACCCATGGTACAACGATATTTTGGTCTACCTCTGCACTCAAAATTTCGAGCCACACTTATCTTGTGACGATTGTTGTCTCCTTCGACACCAAGCCTCATGATACATCTTCATAAGAGACGTCCTCTACCATAGAGGTGTCGACACGCTTCTTCAATTTTGCCTCACCCTAGATGAGGCTGAGACAATTATGAATGATTTCCACAGTGGAGCATGCGACAATCATTTATCCGACATGCCTACTTCCCAAAATATCATTCGAGTAGGTTAGTTTTGGCCTACATTATTTCATGACCGCATCCATGCAGTTAAAGGGTGCGACAAATGTCAATTGTATGCACAAAAGGCTCGGGCACCACCTGCCCTCTTACACCCCATAATAACGGTCGACCCCTTTTGTAAATGGGTCATCGATTTCATGACATGAAATCCTTCATCCAGTAATGGACACAAGTACATAGTAATTTTCATTGAATACTTCACCAAATGGGCCGAAGAAATGCCCACATTCAACAATACAACCGACACCGCGACACGTTTTTCCTTCAACCATGCCATCTCTCACTTCAGGGTCCCCCTACAGTTAGTCTCCTACCATGGCAAGCACTTGGAGAATTAAGTCTTCGCATAACTATCGGCCAAATTAGGATTCACCCATGAGTTTTCCTCACCCTATTACCCATAGTCTAATGGAAAAGTCAAGGCTATAAATAAAGTGCTCAAAACTATGCTCCAACGCACCGTCGACAAAAAAAAAAACAATTGGAAGCATATTATTTTTCCATCTTTATGGGCATATCGAAAAACCGTAAAAAAACCCACCGGTTTCACACCGTTCCACTTGGTCCACGTCATCAAATCTGTCCTCTCCATTGAGTGTGAAATCCCAACACTATGCATGGAAATCAAGCTCTTTCCCATTACACCGCCCCTGGAGAAATGACTGTTAGCTCTTGAATCTCTTGATGAATATTGACGGGCATCCTTAGAGAAAAATGAAGTAGCCAAAAAGTGGATCAAAGCCACCTTTGACCACCAATTTAACATTCAGTAATTTACTGAAGGCGACCTCGTCCTTGCCTACGATATTGCCCATGATACTCTGGACCATGGAAAATTTGAATCCCTATGGAGGGGACCCTATGTCATCCAACATTTCCTTAGTAAGGGTTCCTACATATTAATTCCCCCTGGAAGCACTACTCTCAAGGACCTAGTCAACATGGCCTACTTGAAGAAGTTCTACCCCTGAGTGTAACCACTTTACCTTAGGTTTTCTTTCTTTCCTAGTTGTTTTTAGTCTTTTTTACAACGATCTCCCTCATTATATGAGCCTAATTCAGTGCCCTTGTGTCAACATATGAATTCTTTATCCGCTTACCACATCGGGTATGCGGATGGAGCCAGTCGTTGGACCAAGAATCTCGCCTCGGTCGCTTAGGACCTTTACACTCCAAACCATGTGTTGCTTCACTCTAGCGACATATGCCTTGGTCCTGCCACTAATAACCAAGCTAAATACACCATCGTCACTGACCTTCTCTCAAAATATAGTCACCTTGGTATTCACTACCTCTGTGTGCTCTTATATTCCCATCTCATCGTCCATCAATTGAACAACGTGTACAGTGTCCGTGATCCATGTCTTTATCGCAAGTACTTGCAAGTCAAACTGCTACTGCAAAATTTTGAGTCAATCACATTCACTCATATATCTAGGAACCACAACCAAATGATAGATCACATAACTAATCAAGTACTAGATTGGCATTTATCAAACTAATCTACATGTGACATTCATCCATCACATGAAGTAAATGTACAAAAAAAAAAAAAAAACATCTCATCAAATACAAAAACATATGTCCAAAACAAGTATACTCATATATATAGGTTGGTCATAAAAAAATACATGTGTTTTGGTACAAATACATATAAAAAATTCCTTAGCACCTCGGATAGGCCCCCTCATCACCCCTATCTATACAAAAAGTGGAGTTCATAGACTCCTACATCATCCTACATCAAGCCTTGCTTGCCTCAAATCTACCTATCACCTAGGGTAACCCTAGTCGTGGTACATCATCCCCGGTGTGTGGCACCCTCCTTGGAGGAATATCTACTGCCAGGATCCTCCCTGTCATAGTAGCTCCCACGACTACTTCTCATTGTGTCACCAACCTCCATCGTGGGTCCTCACCAATACATATCTCTAGGACACCTTGGTCCCGGATCCACACCCATAGGTCCTCTGGAACTCCCTTTAGTACAACCTCAACACGCATCTGCAACTCCTCCATCTCCTGTACATGAAAATCAAGCTCTACTCTCCCACGGACGTCAGCTGGCTCTACCTCTTTTGCATGAGCTGGGACAACCCCTAAATCATCATATTGTCATCATCTTTAGACCTGCCTCCCCTCAGCCTGCTCATCTACCAGCCCCTGGGCCACATTTCCCTCGTGACCACTGGGTCCCACATTTGAATTAAACAACCAATACAACTATATTGGTACACATATATAGGTAAAACAATCAAAGACAAAAATAAAACTGCAGTAATCACTAATACTCACCTCGACCATCCCAATCCTTCCTAAGAGGAAGGCGCATGTCTAGATGACACTGATAATCCATCCCGTGACATGGAAAATTGTATAAAACCTCGAGAGTCTTCCACTATAACCTCTCTAACAATGGGGTAAAGTATTGACCTGCCGTACCTCCACCATGTCAGGGCATCAATGCTTACCATCTCATCATCCACAGATCCTGTGCCGCTGGCGGGTCCAAAATAGCCTGAGGGCATAACAATACAACCCTCTCAAACATGAAAGCACAGAGAACTGAACCAAAGGAAAAATCCCCGCCCCTGGTTACCACGCATCAGTCCAGTTGTGCCACTAGACATGCCCACATCAATCAGGCCCATGAAAACATACGACCATTCATGGCCCTCTTAGAAACTCCCATCTACGCCCATGAAATGCATTGGGTCTCCAATGATCGATATAACTACACCACCAACGCACAGAATACCCAGAGCTCCAAGTCATCAATTGAGTTGATTCTAATGGAGCCCCCACTCATCACATCTTCCCCTGAGTAATATCTACTGACCAATGTCTCCACATGCACCCCTGTCGGCATCCTCGACTTCTCTACCAATGCCTCCCCCTGGATCGAGAGATCAATAATAAAGTAGATATCTATATCTGCGGTAATCTGCAGATATCACCCTCACACCATGAAACACTGCCGGTTGGGCTGCCACATCCATATGATGAAGTCCAAGAGGGGATCCTAGGTATGGATCAATGTGAAATCAAAGAAGCACAATAATCCCGCCTACGCCAAGTGTCATCTAATCCGAGCACCGGTGCCCACCTCTCGCCTGAGAGACTCCTAGTTTCTCTCCCTCCACTAGACCGACATCCTATCTATCATACTGGTTACCTGCATCCACAATACAAGGTACTCTGTTAGTTCCTCATCATGAAATACTCCAAACAAACATACAAACCCAGTTGCACAACTGTTTTTCTAATAGTCACGCACATCCGCGCGACTGCTCCATAAACAGTCGCTCTCATCCGCGCGACTGTTTCATGAACAACTACTATCATCCACACGACTGTTTCATACACAGTCACACACATGTGAGCCCGTGTTCCTCAAAAATTCGCACACATGTGCATGAGTGATCTTCCCATAGTCGCGCACATTTGCGTGACTATTAGTCAAACAATCGAGCGCAGATTCACCCCCCCTCCACACGAATGAAAACCCAAACCCTACACACATATGGGAATACGCCGATGATACATCTACACACTTCACACAAAATCAATCGTTAAACCCGCGTACATGGGAATGAGTATCATTTGATATCCCACACAAATATCCTACCCTAGC
This sequence comes from Picea sitchensis, assembly GCA_010110895.2. Classification (NCBI taxonomy): domain Eukaryota; kingdom Viridiplantae; phylum Streptophyta; class Pinopsida; order Pinales; family Pinaceae; genus Picea; species Picea sitchensis. The sequence goes on from SNQJ01S0109136.1 coordinate 50,639, forward strand.
CAACAATTGGTCGTACGACCATCCATACAACCCCCTACCCTCCCAAAAACACACCTACACTATGCATGAGGTTTTGATGGATTACTTGCGTCTCTCTCTACTCGAATCCGACCGCGTATTCTCTCTCACCGCTCAGAAGCATCCACATATCATCTCTTTGACCTCCACAAAAACAAGTACAAATGAGGTGGCTATGTGGGCCCYATGCCCTTATATATGCCCTTTGGCCCAACTTCCCTCCATCCGTTTAGGAGCATTCGAGCCCMTTTTTTCACATAGCTTGCACCCATGGGATCCATATTCCCTCACCTTCACAACAATACTCTTAGATTCTCTTTCCATTCYAGAGCCCCGAGGACCCCCTTTGGTTKCCCCAAGCATATGTAYGCACCCCCTGTCCACATTTCATTCTCATGCARCTGTTATACAAATKTTTTATTGTTAATAGATATGTTTCACGTTGAGTATTTGGTTTGAATGTGCAGGTCTTCATCCACGTCCCCTTGTCACGCCGACAGTTATAGCATCTCTCGCCTCCTCTAGGTATATATTTCTAATTGGCATACCATTCAACCCTCTATTCACAGTTTCGTTTACCAAACATTCCTCCAGACAATCATCCTCAGGTTTCCCCCACCCGACTTTGCGGTACCATCGCCTACGTTTTCCTTTTGGTACCGCCATCTGGTATCTCTCTCCCCCCCATGAGTTGCCCCACATTTATCTACCCCTTGGCATACTGACACTCATGTTGTTCTAACCATTAGGATTGGGAGTCCTGGTAGTGTTACATCTGAGAGAAAGAACCTCATATTCATTCCTCCTCATCATGATAACCACCTCCTAATGGAAAACCCACCTTCTGATTCTCGGTTACATTTAATGCACCTCCGCATTCTCTTCAACCTTCCATACTATCTACCATCAATTTCTCATCAGCAACATCACCCTCCATTGATCTACCTAGTACATAAACTAACCAATGGGGGGGCCCATCCTTCACCCTTCTTTACCTGCTCCTTATATCGTCCAAGCCATATTCCATCGGGACACCCATTTCTGTACCTGTAATTTCAACCCCATTATTTATTCATTTGGTAATTGTAAAAAACATGTTTTACGTTTCAGCAAGTACAGTAGATTTTGGCCATCGCACCTGATGGCATATTTTTTCCTAGGCACATTGCAACCCCTTTTACCCTTAGTTGGGGAATCTCATTACTCTCCCACCCTTTGCAAGCCATTTGTATCCAAGCCAAAATGTTGATCACCATTAGACCTTTGTGTCCCCTATCACTCTGTATTTTTCCCTGCGCTACATCCCCTTGCAGTTTCACCCCTTCAACANGTTGGGGAATCTCATTACTCTCCCACCCTTTGCAAGCCATTTGTATCCAAGCCAAAATGTTGATCACCATTAGACCTTTGTGTCCCCTATCACTCTGTATTTTTCCCTGCGCTACATCCCCTTGCAGTTTCACCCCTTCAACACAGTTTTACCATGTTTGGTCGTCCCTATGATACCAGATAGTACATTATAGTTGTTGTCATCCATCAACATCCCCCAACCAAGGTTAGTTATAGAATCCTATATATATTCCATACGTCATTCATGGTTATCTCCCCCTTTCCTGGTACCATTACAGTTTCTACCACCATGTTGATCACACCAGATATCTAGAATCCATTCGCTTCTGATCATCGATTTACTTTTCATGTCGACCTCAACAAATTTCCAGAAAAGTGGCAGTATGTTGGTCCTCATTTCATTGATAATGAGTGGACTTGGACGACATAGAGAGAGTCCTAATTTCTCTTTTATGTCATTGATCCCCATGACATTTGACTCCAGAAAAATCTCACGTCGCGATGGATCTTACTTGGTGACCATTGCAGTTTTCAGTAGCAGTCGAATACCTCTATGTTTGATTAGGCCATCAATGCCTCCGAGTCCCTCACCACTTGGTTCAGAACCACCTTAGTCATCAGAATCATCATCGGTTTTCTATTTCTCCCCCGAGGGCACTACAAATATCTACTTCGTCAACACGTTCAGTTACTCTTGCCTTTCGATGATCTCATGATACGAACATGGGGCATGCCCGCCTCATTTGTACAAACATTTTTATTGTCATTTTTTTATACCCTACTATGTACTGATTTGACGTCCTCTCTCCCTCTGACGAATAACTCTTGATGCTCCCCACGTGCAAGTTTTCTCAATTTCTACTCAATATCACCATTCAAAGAAACTATGATGTATTTCGACTATACATATGCTCCTAACCTCACATATTAGGGGGCATATTTTATCACCGAAAAATGTCTCACTACAACTATAGACAATGGATGAAGAAACATGTAACACAAACACAACATACTACCAATATTTATGGAATAATTACATTTAGTTTGGTAAGAAAATAAAAAAACTATACAAAAGTGGTTCTGGAAATCCGTGCACATTCAGTCAAAGCCACGCGCTCAAATCCGCGCAGGATAACACAGTGTACAACATGCACAATGCATAGAGTGCACGACTGACATTCGAAAGACCTGCGCGGATGCTGAAATAATGCATTAATGAATTTGGTCGGTCCTCAACCATTTTTGGGATGAAGGGAACCTCCCCCATACCCAAAATTTCCCTCAAATTTCTCCTTGGGATCATGGAAAGGGATGGGGAGTGCCTCCAAGGGCTTCCCATTCACACTTAGAACCAGTTGAGAAAAATCTTTCCATCTTCCTATAAATAAAGGGCCATTATATGAAAAAATGAAGAAGAAATTGAGTATTGTTATGCTGCTCATTTTTAGCTTTGGGAAGCCACCTTCCTCTTGGAAAGCTTTGAGAATTCATAGCAGGTGTTAGATCTATCTCCTATTGAGTATTTAATCACTCTTTCTTCACCATTTTCCTTTGTTATCCATTGATATTAGAAAGAAGACTTTGTACTTGGGGACTCGAGAGCCTTCCGAAGGAGGAAGAGGGAACTCATAAGTTCCTATATTTATCCAAGGAGTATCGATTCAAAGATAAGATCCTTGAGAGAGCCCATAGAATGAGCATTGTTGAGAATGTGACCAAGGCCCTTGGACATGAGAATGAAGAGGAAAGGGGAGAGAGGGTCCCCTTGATGAATTCCTCAAGAGGGCGAAAAGGTAGTGGAGGGACAACCGTTGACCAAGACAGAGAAGAATGTAGAGGATAGAAGAGACTGAATCCAGTGCACCCAATCCAAGTTGAAACCAAAATCTAAGAGAGTATTTTCAATGTACTCCCAACTGAGGTGGTTGAAAGCTTTGGAAAGTTCCAACTTGAGAAACATCCTAGGTTTTTTGGTGGTTTTTAGAGAATTGATCAATTCATGAGCTAGAATGATTCCATCCATAATTTGTCTACCTTCCATATAGCCCATTTATTCAGGAGATATGAGAAGAGGGAGAAGAGGTTTTAACCTGTTGGCAATAACTTTTGTGATGATATTATAAATGACATTACAGAGGTAAATGGGACGATTCTTACTTGGAGTAGCATCATTTTATTCTTTGGGGATTAAGGTGAAAAAGGTGGCATTGGGAGCTGGTAGAACCCATTGTTTGTTGTGGGATTCCTCCACAACTTCCAACACATTTTGATTCAAGAGGTCCCAACATGAGTGGAAAAAGTTAATGGTGAAACCATCAGGGCCAGGGGATATGCCTTCCTTCATTTGACTGACTGTAATGGTCACCTCCTAAAGTGTGATTGGGCGCATTAAGGAAGTGTTGTGGTGTTTAGTGACTAGGAAGGGGATATGATTGGTGACAAGTTGGATGGCTTCCATTATGGATTGATTTTCCTTAGAGAGGAGATCCTAAAAGTAGGAAACCAACTCTTGTTCAATATCAATGTGGGATTCCAACCTGGATCCCTCTTATTTTTTAAGACATGATATTATTTTGTGCATTCTGTGTTGGATAGTGGAGCGATGGAAGAAGGGAGTGTTTCACTCTCCATCTTTTATCCAAGAGATTCTATATTTTTTCTTCCATATGATTTCTTCCTATTTGCACATGTCTTCTATTTGGGATTGGATTTCCTCTTCCTTTTTGTCCTTCTCTTATGTGCGATCTTCTCTAATGATTTTTTGTTGCAGTGTGTCCATCTCCTGTTCCAAGCAGATTTTGGTGCTGAATATGTTAGCAAAGGTAGATTTGTTCTAGAATTTTAAATGTTGTTTTAGCCTTTTGAGTTACTGTTGAAATATGTACATTTTGGAGGATCTTATAGTGTGATTGGAGGACCACCAATCTATGATCATGGACATGAAGTTTGGGTGAGTTAGCCAAAAATTATCAAATATGAAGGGGGAATGAAGAGTGTTCCCGTAATGGTGCAATTGCATGCAAATGGGCTAGTGGTCTGAGCCGACTAAGGGAAGAATGGTGGCCATAAGCTCTCCTCTTGAAGTGGCGATTTCTTCTGAGACTAGAAATATGTCTAAGTCGGGAGGCGATTTGGGAGGAACCACCTCATCGATTATTCTAGGTGTAAATTCCATTTGTGGTTTCTAGGTCTACTATTACATTATTCTCAATGAAATATTTGAATATGAGGTCATCCATTGTGAGGATGTGATGCCCTCCTTTATTTTCCTTGACCGTGGTGATTAGATTGAACTATCCTCCAATGATCCATCATTTCTTGGGATTTTCTTGTTTGAACCAGTCCATGAAGTCCAGAAGAAGAGATTTTTGATCCAGATATTGGGGACCATACACATTAGTGATGAGCTTGTGGATGTCAGTACCTAGGAGATGGAAGGAGGCCAAAATGCATTTTTTGGTGGTTGTGTAGTCGTCAAGGGTAATTTCTGATGGGTTCTAGACAATCGCTAGACCCACATAGGCACCAACAACATCAAATGAGATGCATTCACCATGTTTCCAAAGGTGTGACATAAGGATTTTTAGATTGTCATTGTTGCTTTTGGTTTCTTGAATCATGAGTAAAGTGGGTCTTTCCTAAAGAATCTTTTTGTGTAACATTCTATGTTTTCTAGGGTCATTGATTCCTCTGAAATTCCAGGAGATGAATTTCATTGGGAACATTGGGGATTAGAGGGGAAGAATTCAATAAGTTGGGTGTATTGCCCAGATTCCACTAAGTTGGATTCCAAGATGGCAATGCGATGTAAATCAGTTTTGCATCCTCTTTTTTTAGCGTCCTTGGATGCTTTTTTTGGATCTATGGGAGGGTTGTTTTGGATTCCCAGTAGGGTATGAATCCTAGCTTTGTGAAGGGATTCCTTTATTAGATGGATCTTCTTTGGAGGGATCACATGATTTTTTTTTTTTTTTGCATGCATATTCTAGTCCTAGGAGATCAAGCTCTCCCAAATATAGATCTTCCATTTCTTCATCCATTAAAATGTCAAAGTCTTGATTTGTTGAGGAGGAAGGGATTTCCTGAGAGGGTTTTGAAGAAGAGTTGTCATGAGTGTTGATGCCAGTGTTGTTTGGGTCATGGGGTTGATCACTTTCTTTGTGTTTCTTTGGATCTTGGTGTTGCCTTTTGGGAATGGGTTGATGCTCCTCCATCGTTTTGTCTACTCCTTTAGGTTGGTTGGCAAGATCTTGGAAGCTATTGCTTTTCGTTGGATCTGGAATTTTGGTAACTGATTGGGGATTCCTATTTGGACGACGCCTGTTGGGTACTTTACTAAACCTGTCCTTGTCTGTACTTGCTAAATTTTGAGGATTTGTTGCATGGTTGTTTTGGGGGCAGTCTCGGTAAAGGTGCCCATGTGCATGGAAATTTATGCATCTGAAAGGGACATGCTCATAGTCAATGTTCTGGATCCATTCAATTTTCCTCATGCACGAGGTAGATGGAGTCAAGAAGGGATTTTGTGATGTGCATGTAGACACAGATCCTAGCATAGGAGGTGTATTTGTTGGTTTTTGTTTGCTCTGCAATTTTGACAAAGTTGCTGAGAGCGTTGTCGATGTCCTTGAGGGTTTCATCGTCCCAGTAATATTGAGGTAAGGAATATAGGAGGACCCATACTAGGGCCCAGGTGATATATTCCTTATCTAGGTTGAAACGCTTAGTCCAGTTTCTGAGATATCGACCCATTGAGTTGAAGAAGTATGGACCTCCTTTCAAAATTATGTCTTTGTCATCAAGCCATGTGAATATAATGGTGAAGAATCCTTTTGAGCCAATTTGAGATTGAAGTGTTCTTTTGGTTTCCATTTGACTTCAATCCAGGTCAGGAGGGATTTTTCAGTGGGACAAATTCCAAATAATTTTTCGATGAGGGTGTAGGTTTTCATATGTTCAATCCACGCATTGATGCATGCTAGAGGCAGTTCAAT
>SNQJ01S0109136.1:57050-71195 GCA_010110895.2 Picea sitchensis
CAGTGTTGTTTGGGTCATGGGGTTGATCACTTTCTTTGTGTTTCTTTGGATCTTGGTGTTTCCTTTTGGGAACGGGTTGATGCTCCTCCACCGTTTTGTCTACTCCTTTAGGTTGGTTGGCAAGATCTTGGAAGCTATTGCTTTTCGTTGGATCTGGAATTTTGGTAATTGATTGGGGATTCCTATTTGGACGACGCCTGTTGGGTACTTTACTAAACCTGTCCTTGTCTGTACTTGCTAAATTTTGAGGATTTGTTGCATGGTTGTTTTGGGTGCAGTCTCGGTAAAGGTGCCCATGTGCATGGCAATTTATGCATCTGAAAGGGACATGCTCATAGTCAATGTTCTGGATCCATTCAATTTTCCTCATGCATGAGGTAGATGGAGTCAAGAAGGGATTTTGTGATGTGCATGTAGACACAGATCCTAGCATAGGAGGTGTATTTGTTGGTTTTTGTTTGCTCTGCAATTTTGACTAAGTTGCTGAGAGCGTTGTCGATGTCCTTGAGGGTTTCATCATCCCAGTAATATTGAGGTAAGGAATATAGGAGGACCCATACTAGGGCCCAGGTGATATATTCCTTATCTGGGTTGAAACGCTTAGTCCAGTTTCTGAGATATCGACCCGTTGAGTTGAAGAAGTATGGACCTCCTTTCAAAATTATGTCTTTGTCATCAAGCCATGTGAATATAATGGTGAAGAATCCTTTTGAGCCAATTTGAGATTGAAGTGTTCTTTTGGTTTCCATTTGACTGCAAGCCAGGTCAGGAGGGATTTTTCAGTGGGACAAATTCCAAAGAATTTTTCGATGAGGGTGTAGGTTTTCATATGTTCAATCCACGCATTGATGCATGCTAGAGGCAGTTCGATCTAGGGTCTCTCGTCAGATTTAGAGATGCATGTGTTAGTTTTGGTGTGATCCGGAGTGAAGGCGTTTTGGGGGGGGATGAGGGGCATGTAACCAATCCGATTTTTGCGAGGGACGATCTGTTGATTGTAGGGGTTCAGTGGATTTTTCGGCAGCCATGTTTAAGGAGTTCTTGTAATATAGGGAGGCCCCCCCAGCCCCTCCCTTGGGGGGATCCATGTATGATTAAGGAATCTGCACAACCGCAAAGGAAATAATGGCTAATGAGGGCCAAGGAAGCTTGTTGGTTCTGCATAGATGCCTCTCACTGTTATTGTCGACCATTTCACACTTTACTTGTGTTGGTCAGCATATTAGTTGCACGCTTTTATATTATGTTGATTCTTTGATACAGAGGCCAAAACTTATTAGGTGGTCTACCATTTTCTTGAGGTAGTTTTGTATAGCACTAGATAGATGCCGTGCTATGATAGATGGGAGGGAGAACATCCCATTTTCCTCAGAGTTATTTTTTTTTGTTTTTTGAGAGGTTTTTAGAGACAAGACATAGTTTTTTCCGTGAGCCTCCTAGGCTGATGACCGAGGTACATATGCACATTTGGGGTGAGATGATGCCCAAGAAGGGCATTTCCAATTTTCCATCTAGGATTTCCAGGGAGGTACTTCAACTATTATCCAGTGAGGCAGATCACATGTTCATGATGGTGTTGTGCCCTTATGTGGGGATGGATTGGTGAGGATGCCCCAAAATCCTCTTCACAATGGATGAGCCACTAGATGATTGAGGTAAGATTTAAATTAATCTTGTACTTTCATTTTATTGTCTTACTTAATTCGAATAAATTTTATTCTAGCATGTTCTTTAACATATTTTATTAAATTGTTTAATGAAATTGTCGACTAATTATTAACTTGTGTTATATTTTGCAAATGTTGGCACATTTTTTGGGGACATGCCTCCTCCCTCGCCACCTGATGAAAATGAGGAGATGGTTGAGGCTGCTACGGGTCAGGGTCTTCAACTGCATATACCACCCGACATGTGACGTAGGCCCGATCTCAGATATAGGATGGAGGTGTGTGACAGACTGAGTGTAGTTTTGGTTGGCGCAGGAGTCCACCCTATCCAGATGCATGACATTAGGGTTGACCCTGATCTCTTGCAGTTTTGGATGGACTTTCCGCATGATATGACGTCTCTTATGCTTCATATCGTTGGAGCTGCCAGGTTACTGGTAGGGATGAGGGATGGTGCATCCTCCAATACTAATGATGATGAGGGTGGTGATGATGATCATCAAGGTGGTGATGTCGACGCTTTTTATTCAGTACCTCCTCCTCCACCTCCTCCGGGTGGTGATGTTGATCATGGTACATGTGATTAACTCACCCTAGCAAGGAAGAGGTAGCCCCAACAATAATAAATCAACCTGCAAAAAGGAATAATTCTCCCAACATTGATATAAATATCCCAACAATGAGAAATACACCCTCTACTGAAGATATTCGACTCAAGATGAAGTGTCAAAGGAAATAACTCAGCCTCACTATCCAAAAACTCACCCAACAAATATAAATCATCCCCTCAGCCAATAACACGACCCACACTAATAAAATCGACCATAAATGAATGGATACAACCCAAATAAGAAACTTGGCCACACAAAAGTAGAACTCAGCCCTAATAACAAAAGAATTGTAGTTGCAAACTCAACATGTCCTCTCCAAGAAAAACAACCTCTATAAAAAAACCCAGCTACCAAATGGTGAATATCGCGACCACAATTAAGCATGATGAAAATATTTGATTGGTATTCTCTCTACGACCAACTAGGATGGATGGTCTCACTATCAAAACCAATCTTCTTCTCTAGGTTTTTTTCGTCCCAAGAGCCAAAAGCCTCGATATCTCCTCAAATTCATTTTTTAGAAAATAACAATACATAATGGCAAAGGGGTGCACCCTCCTCCTCTTATAACTCTCCATTCACCCTTCCTTGACCCTTTTTACGTTCTTGTGACCCTTTTAACTTAAAAAATTAAAGTGACCTTTCTAATGTTTAATTGACTATTAGTCACATTGTCACTTTATAACCCTTTTTCCCCTGTTTCCTAATGTCACTTTAGAAATATAACATTTTAGGCCTAAGTGACATAAAATAATCACCTTTACCCCCATTTATTTGTTTCTTATAGCCTAAAATAGTCTGTATGGTGTGGCCTCATCCTCTCAGTACCACCTCTACTAAATGGAAATGGTTTATGTGGTTGCACCCTCAAGAAAACCACATCCCCAATCTCGATGTTGTGCTCCACCCTGTGCCTGGCTGCATACATCCTCTGCTAAATCTGGGTGGTATGCAAACTATCATGAGTGTTGTTATAGAAATTCTCAAGTAAATGTAACAACTCTATCCATGACCTCACATAGTCATGTATATACCTCTCAACTTGTTGGTTCACCATCTCTACCTAACCATCCATTTGAGGGTAGAAACTAGTACTGGAACCTGTGCCTGCAAATATGAACATCTCCTACCAACATGTGCTAAGAAACATGTTGTCTTGATCACTAAAAATGACTAGACTGGGTTTCTCATGAAATCTAAACATCTTCCCCAAGAGATAGCTATATCACGCATGCTACCTCATACTCCAAAGAAATCACTAGGAAGTGCGTGAACTTTGATAATTGGTAAATCCATGCACACATAAAATCTATGCTATGTAACCTCGGTAATCTGAGATGCAATCTGACAATACGCCCTCTCACCTTGACCCTGAAATGGGAAAAGAATGCATACAACTTGTTGGATGAGTGTGCCTCAAACTGCTCTACAAACAAGTCGTACACTCCCCCATATGTCCCAACACAATGTATGCAAAGTCCCTCCATGCAAACCTCTCTCAGATCTTCTTGTAAGTGGTAAAGTCACAAGGGTCCCAAACTAGCCTGTAAGATATGAGCACCCTCTACCCATAATGCTAATCTGCAAGGTGCTAACAAAAGAACCCACCTAAATGCCCCTGATAAGACAAACAATCCTCAGCTGTAGAAAATCGGTCGAATCCTCAGAAGACAGCTCCTCCAAGAAACCAATCATATGTATCCCATGATTAAACTCCAAAAAGAGAAGACTGTCCATCCCATTTGTATCAGTTGTCGATCTGTCAAATACTGTAATACTAGGGTACTAAGATAATCTCCGTGAGGAACCATCATGTTGACATTGTACCCCTCTGATCATAATTGTCTCATCATCATGTTCATACTGTACTCTCCTTTCCTGGACCCCAAATATGAAATCCCTAAAAGGACTGAACTTATTATCCTAGATCATGTCTCACCATGGCATCTTAGTGAAGTCAAAATATGCCAAACCATGGATAGAATCACTACAACAGAATAGGCAATTAGCACCTAAAATAGCACCATAATTTAGTGTATTTTACTCCATGAATTAGACACATTTTCTAGCGTAAAACTGGGCACAATATGGGATTTTTATAATTGCGCCAGATTTAGCGCCAGAATTAGCACTGAAATTAGCACCAGAAAAAATAGCGCCAGTAATAATGCCAGGATTAGCGCTAGGAATAGCGCCACGATTAGCACCAAGAATAACACCAAGAAAGTTCCAGGATTAGCACCAGAATTAGCTCCAGGAATAGTAGTAGAATTAGCGCCAGGAATAGCACTAGAATTAGCGCCAGGTTTAGTGCCAAGTGTTGCTTCCAGTTTTTCTTCCGATATGCCTTCCAATTTTTCTTCCATTTTTTCATCTGGTTTGGATTCCCATTTTATGTCTAGTTTTTCTTCTGATATGGATTCAAATTTTTCTTCCAGTTTGGCACCAGGAATAGCACCAGGTGTTGCTTCCATTTTTTCTTCTGATATGCCTTCCAATTTTGCTTCCATTTTGGCTTCTGGTTTGGCTTCCAGTTTTGCTTATGATATGGCTTCCAATTTTGCTTCCAGTTTGGCTTCTCGTTTGGCTTCCATTTTTACATCTAGTTTTTCTTCCCATTTTTCTTTTGGTTTGACTTCCATTGTTTCTTCTAGTTTTGCTTTTGGTGTGGCTTCCAATTTTTCTTCCATTGTTGCTTCCTTTCTTGCTTCCAAAAATGCTTCTTGTTTTGATTACAATTATTAATTTAATATGTTGTATTTCAATTTAATTATTTAAATATATCATGTCTCTTAAATAACTTATATGACTATACAGTAAGTCATATAAATGCATTTGAAATATTTTACAGGATAACATTTATAAATAATTTTTTAGGGAAATTGACATCCATACAAATTAACAACATCATTATACTTATTAAATCTCCATCAAAATAGAATATACAACATTTGGTATATATTAAATAACAAGATAATTATTATAACATGATCATCATTTATAATTAAAAAAAGTGAGTAAAATATCTATAATTTAAGTGAATTTGAAAACATCCATCATGAGTAGTAAATCAAAACCATCATACGTAATAAATATGCATCCAAAAATCATCAACCACTTTCAATATATAAAAATTGACGAGTCAATATTGATAACATCATCATCATATATAACTAAAAAATGTGAAAGTCAAATATATATGATAATAGATCAATATCATCTGAAAATGATACATGTCCAACAGTCGACATAATTCAAAATGATACATCATGTACAAATGATATAAATACAAATGATAAATTATGTAATATAAAATGATACAAGTCAATATGATATGTCATGTCCAAATGATATAAGTCAACATGAAACATGTCAAAATGATACAACTCAATAATATGGTACCGGAGGCCATTAAATTGATACATATGATAGTAACCATGAAAAGAGGCATTATAACAAAATATAAAAAATGATCCATGATACAGTCTATATGATCATGAATGTCATTGGTTGCTACCAAAAACTACTCACCATCGTGATCATGATCATCATGATCGTCATCATCATCATCATCTACATCGACAATGGAATCATTGTCATCTATATATGTGTCATCATGAGCATCATCTTCCATCCCAACATCATGATCTGTATCTATTTGTTGAGGATGATCCAGATCTTCTGGAAGATCCTTGTTCTGCAAAAAAAAACATTTAGAATGAAAAGTTATTATTTATTTCATGCAATAATTAATTTCTCTGCTATATATCTAATATTACAACATATGAAAAGAAACGATAATGATATTACATCATACCAAAGTGCACATATGATAATAAAATATCAAATAAGTTACAGATAAGATGTCATTCTATTGATGTAAAACATTCAACAATTCTAATAAACGTTAGTAAAGATCATGAAAAAATGCTAAGCCTAGATTTGCCTTGCCTTGACATGCCATGCTTTTCCTTGACATGTCATGCATTTCCTTTCCTTGACATGTCATGCCTTTCCTTGACATTCCATGCCTTGCCTTGCCACGCCTTCCCTTGATAAGCCATGCCTTGCCTTGACATGTGTTTCCTTTCCTTTACATGTCATGCATTGTCTTACCTTGACATGCCATGCCTTGCCTTGACATTCCTTTCCTTTCCTTGCCTTTCCATGCCTTGCTCTGTGATGGAGGAGCATCTCAAGCGAGCCAACGCGGAAGCAAAAGGCAGCTGGACAAGTGCCAACGCAGATTTTGAAGTTACCTTGAAATTGATGCGCAATCTTAAATGAGATAATTAAGAAAGAGCGCACTTGTATAATGTAAAAAGACCTTGAGAAATTCACTCTCGTCCTTAGTAGGTAGAAGGCAATTATGGTAGTTAATGTAAGTAGGTAGAATTGAATGTGTAGATTAGACAGTTTTAGAGCGCAAGAGGGAAACAGGATATAGACACCCTCATAGTGTATTGTATGATAAGCATGAAAATAATTGAGAAGAGCATAGAGGAGAAGCGGAGAGCTGTGTAACAGACTCCATGTACAGAAGTTCTGAATTAATACAAAGAAAGCTGTGATTCAGACTCATGGTGTTCATATATTCTCTGTGTATGCATCCTTGAATGTTATGCTCATGAATGTTTTACTCTCTCTGTCATGCAATTGCTTTTATACTATGTATGAATGATTTATTGTTGAATGTTTGAAATCTGAGAGGAAAGGGTAATGGAATGAGTTTCAATTGTTTCTCTATTTGAGAAAGAGTTCCTGCAAGGAGTGCAGTTGAATCGTCCGCAAGAAGTGCGTTGACAAAAGGTTCAGAGGTTTGTCTCTGAAAGCTCAGGAGAGATAGCGTTTGTTCTCATTTCCATAGAAGTGCAGACAGACACAAGAGCCATGCAAGGAGTGCGCAGGCCAAGTGAAGTCTCAGGGTTGCGAACCTGAGCGAAGAATTTAGAGACTGTTGTCGCAAGAAGTGCGCCAGTCGAAGGTTTTTCAACACTTGGAAGTGGTTGAAAGTCTGCCACAAGGAGTGCACGTAATAGTTTTCTGAAAGACTCGAAGTTGGAGAAAATTCAGAAGGATCTGAAGTCTTCAAAGGTCGTTGAAGGCAGGTAAAGAGACCAAGTATCTTGAAGTTTGTAAGAAGGAATAGCAATGAAGGACCACAGGAGGACGAGTTCCGCGGAGAGAAACACCTTGGTTAGTTGTGCAAATATTCTCAGAGGAAAGAACGGATGGTCAAGATTCTTTGAGGAGAATTCATGAATTTTCGTAAGCCGTTAGATCTCACGGAGAAGTAGGGGAATTACGGAGAAAGCGTCGAAAGGTTCTAAGCTCAGGAGGAGTAGGACCATAGATCCAAGCCACAAGGGCCGTTGGATTTACACGTGGAATTCTATATCGGGGTTTTGTGGGTTGAAGTCCCGTAAACTTTGCAACGAGAATCGCGAAATCATGAAACACGAAGTCCCGACAGCCAAAGGATTGTGTGGGCCATGGAGGAGTCAGCGAGTGGACAGGTGGAGTATTATTGACATGGAGTCAAACTCCGTTGACCATTTCAGAATTTCATGGAGAGTGAAGTTCTGAAAACATTGCATTAGGATTCGCGATATTGCGAAGTCTGAAGTCCCGATTGAAGCAAAGTGGCGTTGAAAATCAACCGCGCGAGTGTATCGGAGTTTCGGAAAATCGAGATTCGAGAGTCGAGGGGACAAGTTACTCGACACCGCGACCGCCGAAATCGCGATAAGGAAAATCCCGAAAAGGAAAGAGGAAAGGTCAGTGTTGACTATTTCGGGTTTTGGGGATTCGAGAGACCAACGCTTGACCACCAGATTCACAAAGGTGCGAAGTCCGATCTCCCAAGTGAAAAGAGGGGATCCCGTGAGAGTTTGCTGTGGGTGCAGATTTCCCGATAGGGGAATAGAGGAGTCGTTTAGAGTTCTTCGGGACAGTAGGAAAGGAAATATCCTATGTTGACGTGGACCTTTCGACCTGCAGGTTGTGGAGGGAGTGTGCGTCGACATCAATTTTTGGTATCATAGCACATAAAGGTTCTTTTCTTTCTGTCGCAGAGAAGAAAGAGAATTCACCATGCCGCCAAGGAGAAGGGATAGGAAAACACCCGATCCACCAGAGGAGAGGGAAATGCCGAGAAGAAGAGGTAGATAGATGACTGATCCAACCATGGAGAGAGAGATGTGTGACTTACGATCCAGACTCGAAGACATGGAGACAACACAAAGGCGTACAGTCAATGCTGGGGATCTTAGTGATTCCAAAAGTGAGGTTGAGGATGAACATGAAGAATAAGTTGCAGCTGAAGATGCAACAAATGAACGTTTGATTAGAGCTATTGCAAGAATGGGTACAAGAGCGAAGATGGATATTCCATTTTATGAGGGAAATCTGGATGCAGAGGAGCTTCTAGACTGGATTAGAGCTCTAGACACATACTTTGACTATGAAGGAATCAAAGAGGACAAGAAGGTCAAGCATGCTGTCACAAGATTGAAGGGACATGCAACATTGTGGTGGGATGAACTACAAGCTGACAGACGTTGTAAGGGAAAGCAGAAGATCAAAAGATGGGACAGAATGATCGTGAAGATGAAGGAGAAATTCATCCCTAGAGATTATCAAATTACTCTATTCAGGAGGATGCAAAACCTGAGACAGAAGATGATGACAGTAAAAGAATACACTGAAGAATTCTATAAGTTTAACATCAGGGCAGGTCATCGGGAAAGAGATGATGAAAAGGTTGCTAGATATATGAATGGTCTGAGATATGACATTCAGTATGAGATGAGCATGGTAACCATATAAATGGTGGAATATGCTTATCAGATGGATCTGAAAGCGGAAGAGAAGTTGAGCTGAAAGCAGGGTCAGAGAGGCTGAGGCAGAAGTCAGCCCAAAGGCAAATCAGTTGCCCAGGATAAATATCAGAAGCCCAAGGAGGACTGGAAGAAACCTCAGACTCGAACTGAGAGAGGTGGAAGTTCACAGTGAGGGAAACATACTGAGCAGAGAGGAGATTATGCTGATAACAATACTTTTCCTCGTACTAGAGGTAGAGGAAGAGGAAGAGGTGGAGTAATAACATGCTTCACATGTGGAAAGAATGGGCACAAGTCTTATGAGTGTCCAGATAAAAAGAAGGAGAGTGGAGAAGCTCACATCGCTGAATCACAGAGGTGGGATGTTGAGGCAGAAGACGTTGAAGGCAAAAGATCGTTGATGATGCAAAAAACTCTTTTGACACCAAAGAAGGAGGTGGAGAGTTCCATCCAAAGGACCAAACTTTTCCAGACTGCTTGCAAGACCAAAAACAGGGTATGCAAGGTCATTGTAGACAGTGGTAGCACAGATAATCTCATTTCTACGGAGATGGTAGAGAAGTTGGAGTTGGAGACGATTGATCATCCAAGTCCATACAAAATTTCATGGCTACAAAAAGGACATCAGGTAACTGTCACTAAACAATGTTTAGTTGAATTCAAGATAGGAGGATATAATGNGCTGAGAGAAGTTTTAATCAGTTGAAGAGGAAGATTACGGAACAACCAATTTTGGTGTTGCCGGATTTCCGAAAGACATTTCAAGTGAAATGCGATGCTAGTGGATTCACAATCGGGGCAGTATTGAGTCAAGAGGACATGCCGATAGCGTATTTCAGCGAGAATCTGAATGAAGCGAAGGTGAAGTACTCCACATATGACAATGAGTTCTATGCTATCATCCAGGCATTGAAGAAATTTGGGGCAAATGCTTACGAGATTGAATTACCTGATGGGATCAGAATTTCTCCGATATTCAATATCTCAGATTTGTACCCATATAAAGCTGAAGAAGCAGGGATAGGAAATGAGCATCCAGTGATTCAGTGGACAAAGCAGATGCCAGTTGCAGATAAGCCGCATATGGAGCACGTACTGGATAAAAGAGTAAGCAAGAAGACCAGGTGAAAGCAATACTTTGAGTATTTAGTCAAATGGAAGGGCCATCCAGTTGAAGATGCTAGCTGGGAGAACAAAGCAGAGATCCAGAAGCACGGACACACAGTGTGTGAGCTCATGGACAGGAGCCCATGAAATTTTTCAAGTCAGGGAGTATGATGTAGGAGCATCTCAAGCGAGCCAGCACGGAAGCAAAAGGCAGCTGGACAAGTGCCAGCGCAGATTTTGAAGTTACCTTGAAATTGATGCGTAATCTTAAATGAGATAATTAAGAAAGAGCGCACTTGTATAATGTAAAAAGACCTTGAGAAATTCTCTCTCATCCTTAGTAGGTAGAAGGAAATTATGGTAGTTAATGTAAGTAGGTAGAATTGGATGTGTAGATTAGACAGTTTTAGAGCGCAAGAGGGAAACATGATATAGACACCCTCATAGTGTATTGTATAATAAGCATGAAAATCATTGAGGAGAGCATAGAGGAGAAGCAGAGAGCTGTGTAGCAGACTCCATGTACAAAAGTTCTGAATTAATACAAAGAAAGTTGTGATTCAGACTCATGGTGTTCATATATTCTCTGTGTATACATCCTTGAATGTTATGCTCATGAATTTTTTACTCTCTCTGTCATGAAATTGCTTTTATGCTATGTATGAATGATTTCTTGTTGAATGTTTGAAATCTGAGAGGAAAGGGTAATGGAATGAGTTTCAATTGTTTCTCTATCTGAGCAAGAGTTCCTGCAAGGAGTGCGTTGAAAAAAGGTTCAGAGGTTTGTCTCTGAAAGCTCAGGAGAGATAGCGTTTGTTCTCATTTCCACAGAAGTGCAGACATGCATAGGAGCCGTGCAAGGAGTGCGCAGGCCAAGTGAAGTCTCAGGGTTGCGAACCTGAGCGAAGAATTTATAGACTACTGTCGCAAGGAGTGCGCCAGTCGAAGGTTTTTCAACACTTGGAAGTGGTTGAAAGTCTGCCGCAAGGAGTGCGCACAAGAGTTTTATGAAAGACTCGAAGTTGAAGAAAATTCAGAAGGATCTGAAGTCTTCAAAGGTCGTTGAAGGCAGGTAAAGAGACCAAGTATCTTGAAGTTTGTAAGAAGGCATAGCAATGAAGGACCGCAGGAGGACGAGTTCCACGGAGAGAAATACCTTGGTTAGTTGTGCAAAGATTCTCAGAGGAAAGAATGGATGGTCGGGATTCTCTGAGGAGAATTCGTGAATTTCCGTAAGCCGTTAGATCTCATAGAGAAGTAGGGGAATTACGGCGAAAGCATCGAAAGGTTCTAATCTTAGGAGGAGTAGGACCGTAGATCCAAGCCACAAGGGCCATTGGATTTACACGTGGAATTCTATTTTGGGGTTTCGTGGGTTGAAGTCCCGTAAACTTTGCAACGGGAATCATGAAATCATGAAACACAAAGTCCCGACAGCCAAATGATTGTGTGGGACACAGAGGAGTCAGCGAGTGGACATGTGGCGTACTATTGACATGGAGTCAAACTCTGTTGACCGTTTCAGAATTTCGTGGAGAGTGAAGTTCTGGAAACATTGCATTAGGATTCGTGATATTGCGAAGTCCAAAGTCCCGATTGAAGCAAAGTGGAGTTGAAAGTCAACCGCGCGAGTGTATCGGAGTTTCGACAAATCGGGATTCGGGAGTCAAGGGGACAAGTTACTTGACACCGCGACCGCCGAAATCACGATAAAGAAAATCCCGAAAAGGAAAGAGGAAAGGTCAGCGTTGACTGTTTCGGGTTTCGGGGATTCAAGAGACCAACGCTTGACCACCGGATTTGCAAAGGTGCGAAGTCCGATCTCCCAAATGCAAAGAGGGAATCCCGTGAGAGTTTGTTGTGGGTGCAGATTTCCCGATAGGGGAATAGAAGAGCTGTTTAGAGTTCTTCGGGCCAGTAGGAAAGGAAAGATCCTATGTTGACGTGGACCTTTCGACCTACGGGTTGTGGAGGGAGCGTGCGTCGACATCACTCTGACATGACTTTCCTTGACAAGCCATGCATAACCTTGCCTTTCCATGCCTTTCCTTTCCATGCCTTGCCTTGACATGTCTTTCCTTTCCTTGACATGCCTTGCCTTGACAAGCCAAGCCTTTCCTTGACAAGCCATGCCTTGCCTTGACATGTCTTGCATTTCCTTGACATGACATGCCTTGCCTTGATTTTTCATGCCTTACCTTGACATCCCATTACTTTCCTTGACATTCCTTACCTTGCCTTGCCTTGCCTTTCCATTCCTTTCCCTGACATGCCTTGCCTTGCCTTGAATTAACATGTCTTTCCTTGACAGATCTTGCCTTGCATTGACATGTATTTCCTTGATATTCCATGCCTTNTGACATGCCTTTCCTTGACATCCCATTCCTTTCCTTGACATGCAATGCCTTGCCTTGCCTTGACATGCCATGCCTAGCCTTGCCTTGAAATGCCATGCCTAGCCTGGCCATGCCTTGAATTGACAATCCATGCCTTGCCTTGACATTTCTTGCCTTTCCTTGCCATGCCTTGCCTTGACATGTCTTGCCTTTCCATGTCATGATTTTCCTTGCGTTTTCATGCCTTACCATGAAATGCCTTGCAATTCCTTGCCTTGTCATGCATTCCCTTGCCTTGCCTTGCCATGCCTTGCATTGACATGCCATGACTTGCATTGACATTCCTTTCCTTGCCTTTGCTTTCCATGCATTTCCCTGATATTCCTTTCCTTGTCTTGACATGCCTTGCCTTGACAGACCTTGCCTTGCATTGACATGCCTTACCTTGGCATTCCTTGCATTGATAGACCTTGCCTTTCCTTGCCTTGTCCTGATAAAATTACATTTCAAGAGGTTTTTTCCAATGGGTAATAGAGGGACTGCCCTAGTGCATTTGGGTAGTATTGGAATAAGAATCTATCCTTGACATATCCTACTTCCATCCTTATTTGAAATTTCCTTGGTATTTCTCTTTTGGCACTTATATTAAGGCATCTCCTATGGCTTGAGGAATAAGGTCATCCCCTTTATTGATGGACTTAATTGAATAAGTTGGCACAAGGATGAACTCCCCTCTTCATGGATCTATGAGATGATAGGTTGGTTTCATATTGGAGGATAAAGCATTGATCTATTTGAGAATATGTTGGCATACTTTGAACTTTACATTGCAGTTTTCAAGGGGCTGACCCTTTCTTTATGGATCTAGTTGGAGGATGACTTATTATCACATGAGTGGATCAAATCCTTATTTGATTGATATACAACTTAGTCTTTGTTTTATGGACTCCTTGATACAAGGAAGTGGTTGTAACACCTTTGACATACATTCCCATGAGTTTGTTGAGCATATGGAGGAGACAACCTTAGGCTTGGTGCCATATTATTTTGGTATATGGTTAGCACATGTGGAAGGTTGCTTTCTATAATTTGTGGAGCATTCATATTGAAGGATTATAGTAGGAATGTTTGACAATTTACTTATTCAATCATTTGATAAAGAGGGAGTCTCATTTTTGGAGGATCTTTTGCACATTGTTTTATGGTTGTTACACCTTGAAGGCCACACATGCCATTTTATTAGGTTGTGCTTGGTCAACCAATTGAAGGAGGAGGCATCCCACTCTTGGAGGCATCATTTGCACATGTATTCATTAATTTAGATGGGACATTGGATCTTATTGACATGATTAACCCCCTTAGTCGATATGCATGGCTAACCAACTTATTATTTTATTATTATTTGACTTGTCATCAGAGTTAGTTAGGAGATATTATTATTTATTTATTTTCCTTTGAGAAAAAGTGGATCTAAACTACTTTATTCTTTTGTTGGAGAAGTTGTTGAGTAAATAGTGGATCTAGGAAAATAAATGTTATTTTTTTTTAAAGGAGTTGGAGCTACAAGTCTATAAAAGACTAG
>SNQJ01S0109137.1:0-13205 GCA_010110895.2 Picea sitchensis
GTTAAGTTAAGTAAAACTCAACCAAATTTTTAGTTAAGGGGGAAAAGTAAGAAAATCATAATAAGGGTTTTTAATAAATAATAACTAGTAGGTGGGACCCCTTGTGACCCCTTTAGTTTCTTTAACAAACAAAACAACTAGTTAATCAATCAACACATCCATCCTTGTGGGTCCCATCATCACTCTCACAATTTGACAACTTATATCAATGACAATTGAAATTATTTCCAAAAATATATTATCCATATATCCAAAAAAATAGTGCGATGTCCAAAATTTCAGAAGTCAACTGTTCTCAACAATGATAAATAAAAACACTTAAAACCCATATTTTCCACTCTGGGAGGCAATATTTACCTTGTTGATGTTGTCACCCTTTGATCTCTCTGAATTTGCCTTAGGCTGTGTGGAGCCTTTAAGCCTAATCTCACTGATCACATGATAACAATCATCTCTCAAATGCATGCGGGAGGACATGGATTTGGCAGAGTCATTTGAGGGTCAGGAGGGGGAAACAACGACTTTTCCTTTGTCAAAAACATGGTGGGCCTCAGTTTTTAACCTTTTTCTTGCATGGGAATACTGTACTGGTGAGTGGATAGGGGCAACTTGGACAATTTGATGAACAGGTGGAGGAGCAGGTAGAGATAAGATAGGCCAGCCACGATGTTGGGATATTGTTGGGTGGACAATCTCTTGCCATCCGTCGTTTTCAGGGACTTCAGGTTGTAATGAGACATGAGGGGGCACTGAGATACCATGGACATGTAGGGCTTGGAAATGAGGCCTTTCTGGCCTAGGTTGGACCACTCCTTGCCCAATCTAGTTAAAAAATCTAGCTTGAAATAGCTGGTTCAACTCTTGCGAGTCTGCATCAAAATGTATAGAAAACCTTGGCCTTTTAGGGCCCCTCTTCCAATTTCCTCTTCCTTTGTTACCCCGACCATGGATACCTCTGCTGAAAAATCTCATTCTTGTATGCATTATTGATTAGCAAATAGTTTCTTAAACAACCATACATGACATCTCTTTTAAATATGAAACAAAGTTTGGCTCATCAACACATCCGACTCATGCAATCCAATCCATACAAATCATTTAATACTTGTCAATGAGAAGGGGGTAAATAAGGGTTCTAAGATATGTGAGGGATTGTATTGAGTGAAAACGTGTTAAAATGAAGGGGGATAGATCATGATTACTTCTCAATAAATCATCAAACAATCAACTGTATCGTAAATCAAAAGAATATATCACTGTAATTCATCTCTGTGAAATCCTTTAACTCTCATAATACATAATTTATCTTAACTATAATTTAATTTTAAGAACAGTGAGTGGATAGTGAATATGGGAAGGCGAGGGGACTTGTAATGTGAGAAAAGTGAAGGAATGGTAAGGAAAAGAACAAATACTGTTCATAAAACCAATTAAGTAGTCCATAAAAACAACTCTGTATTCAATACAAGGATACCAATACCAATTAACAATTTATGTGTGTCAAAACTGGTCACTGTCCCACATTTAATTTCTTCAAATTTATCAATTAACACAGTCTATAAACATACTCAGAATCACTATGCCTTTCAACAGTCCTGTTAAGATAATAGTTGGTTTCTTTCATTTATTTTCCTTCCTTTTAAACAAAATCAAAAGAAACACACAGTCACATTGCTCCATCGCTATCCATCATATTTCACTATAAAATATCAACCACTGTCCATAATTCACAATTTACCTAAATAAAACATATACGCAGGTATTTTTTCCAGATTGAACAGACTTTTTTAAAAATTGCTCAATTTCATGCCTTTTATTATATCAACCATTAAAAATTCCAATGCAACCATAATACAAAACCTCGAGCTTCATCACTAGTGGTGCAATTAAATAAAACATGCACGATGCCTCCATAATATATACGCAGTAAACAAAGAAATCACAGTCATCACTTTCTCTAACTTGCAATGATCCCGATCGGGGATAATAACACACAACAATCACCAATTCTCAATTGACACCAAGCTGTAAGAACACAACGATCCACCGCATAACGAGAAGAGACAACCATTCACTACACATTATCATTGATTCCTAATCAACCAATTTAATCAAGTAAAATGAGCTAGGCTATCGATGCAACTCTCATAACAAAAGGAGGCAACCACTTGACTGTATGCCAATTTTCATCCCTGATCATAACTTCCCAATAACTCAATCAAACAGAGACGAGATAATACTCATAGCAACTGTCATGACTACTCCACCAATCTACGATAATCACAAGATGCCTCTCAAGAGTACGAACAATTGGGAATGATTAAAATTGGGCTCTGTAAACAACGAGCAGGAAGAAGCAATTAAGAGTTTGCTCAGTCATCAAAGCACAGAGGGACTGGAGGTTGAACATATCAATAATGGTAGAGACCCTTCTACACAAGCACGGTGGAGTCACAGGGCTTCTTATAACTCTTGGTTTGCATAATGCGCAACAATTCAACGATGGGTAGGGTAGGACAACAATTCAGAGGAGCAACGAATGCCCATTGGATAGTAACAAGTACCCAGAACACGCAGAGACATAACCTTCATGAAGACTGAATCAATGGATAACAATGCCCATGGGAATGCTGGCCTGAGGCATAACTTATATCACCAAACCACCATAAAGTATACATATTGGCATAATGGCCACCCTATAACCAACTTCTGAGATACGTTGATGCCAATACCATAAAAATTAACCCACAACCAGGTGAATAACCCATGACCATGGCTCTGAAAAATACATAGTGACCAACAAGTAGTTAGAAAACATACACAACAACCCCATAGCAGTCCGAATACAACCGGACATGGTTACCCAAAACTGTGAGGAAGCGACCATCAAGGCTAAACAGAGCGAAACCCTCCAACAAAATACCCATAACCACTTAAAACAAAAGAGATCCATCATGGTTTTCACCACACAGAACAACCAACGAATGCATAATCCACCCAACAAATCCTTTTACTTTCAAAACAAATAACCAACAACCATTACAGAGAGAAGACCCATGCATTCACACAGTTGCCAATCTTAGGAAAACACAAACCAACGCATCATTGAGCCATCGTTCATTCATACATAGAGCAAAATTCATGGATGGGCGAAAAGAACCATACATGTAACCGATAGCTTTTAAAAGGGTGAGCTGGCCGAGCAGTTCCTTCCAAGCTTGGATTTCAGAGCTTAACCACTAGCAAAATGAAATGAAACAATAACCATGCTAGGGTAACGACCTGATGGGAGAAGTATGGAGTGACGTGCATTTGCTGCACATTGCTTCCATCTTCCTCTACATTCAATTCCAAGGTACATGACAACCAAAAACCACCAATACATTAACCATGCCATTAATTCCAACCATTGAAACTTGCGACCATATTGCTGCCAAATGCGCCACCCAAAATTCATATTAACGATTGCCACAACCATATCATACCATATATCAATGCACCCAATATAACTCAAATGCAATTGCATAGCCAATAACCATTTGTAGTTAGGATTAATACTAACTTGTTTCATTTATTTTTGCACATAACTTCTAACATAACATAGTATAGCCCCTTTCTTTTGTATTTTTTTATAAGTCTCTTTCCCATTTCTTTTGTTTTATGTTGTTACTAACATATTTCTTGTGCAGTTGTAGCTAGGTAATAATCATGGTGACATAATAAAATGCAACAACTGTAATATAGATGTCAATCATAACATAAAATTAAGCTTCGAATAACATAACATCCATAAAATGCATCATCCACCTGTCATTTTGCCAAAAAAAACGAAGCCAAGACTTCATCATCAACCATATAAGACCCTGTAAGCAATATCAAAACAACAACATAAAAAGTGTGATATGACTATCTCTGAGCCTCCAGTCTACAAGGGGGTCCCATCTACTAGTATTATACATATTAGCATAGCTTAAATAATAGGCTTTAGCAATACTTTGCGGGTGAAATTCCTTGTTGCGATTTTTATCGTCAACAAACTGGCGACTCCACAGGGAAATCTGTTTCCAACATATTAAGAAGTCAGAATATATGGTTTCGCAGACCAAGAACAACAGATCAAGAAGGTATAACTAGAATGATTATGCAACAGGGGAAGTGAGCGGATTTAATGGAAAAATGACTGGGAATTTGGGAATAACTCATGAAAAATGTGAAGTATGAGGGGGTTTATCCCTATATGCATAATCATTCAATCAGAATTTGCTCTTGTCTTCATGGAGAAAATTTTTATGGACTTGCTCTTTTAACTCTCAAGGGGATGAAGAAATGGAAAGCAGAAGTGGGAGGTAACCAATTTCTTTATAAGACAACAGTGAAATCAGATAACAAATTCAATTATGCTTTCAGGGTGAACATCGTAACAGTTGTGTAATCTTGATTGTTATTGACTAACAATACCTTGCAGGAGTTCACTGTCACAGAACTGATCCAACATATTATTCTTGACCCAAATTAACTAAAAATATGAAAAGCAATAAAAGTCATAATAGAAATGGAACTGCAAAATTTAAAGCAACATAAATAAAATGACAGAATTGCAAAAGGAGAAGGAAAACTACTAAAATAAAAGCAGAATTTAAACTAATGTCAAAGCAGAAATGAAACGCAGTGGTGAAACTACCAAAATAGAACTGAACTACTAATATACAGACAATCCAAACATCGTTAAAACTTTTCAGGTTGGTTCCACGTAATGTTTTAAGTGAGAACCGTTAGTGTTGTAGGAAAATAATCGCTCTGGTAAATCTTTTAGAATGTAAGAGTTTTTACCCAGGACAAAAGCGATCTTGAAAGGACCTAGCCATAATTCTTGAAACTTTGAGACAATTGATAGTCCTTTAGAGTACACGATTAGATAATCAATATAGATATGAATAATATTTTCAATAGATATGAATAGACCTTTGAGACATTGTCAAATAGGTCTAGCATCCAGATAAGTCTTGATCTCATGTTCGACAATGCTAGGGTTGATTTGTGGCATTCTCTTCCTACAACCAAGAAAATACGTCACACAATTATTTGAAGAGATCGGTGTAGATCTGAATTTCTTCAGGCGAACAATCTGCATCGATATATAAATTTTCAATTTTGCTAGGAATTCGAGAGATGTCGATCTTGACGGTAGGAGAAATATTCGTCATGTTTCCTTCGGCATAAACACCATGCATATCTAGTGGAACCACAATGTGACCGACCATCTCACTCAATGTAGATATAAAGTCATCATGTTCGATCCTAACAAGTTCGGGGAGGAAGTAAGAGTGATGATGCGTATTGTCCCATGGCCTATCGAGACCATTCATGGCCTCTAAGATGGATTCATCTAAAGGTAAAGTATCATCAAAGAAATCATGTGAACAAGACAAATAGGTGGCCCATATGGGCTCGAGAACATGATCCTCCTCATTCGTCTGCAAGGAGACGTGAACTGGGTTAGTAGTAGTGTTAAGAACAAATTGATACGCAACCTCTGCTACTGACAATGACATTGCCATTCCAATGTGTGATTGGCCTTCACCCGACAAAGTCATGGAAGGTAGGGTCCAAGGGTCATTGAAATACAAAGTGCAGAAAGGAATGGACCTCATTGATGACGACGACTCACTAGAAATGGTATAAATGTGATGAAGAAATCAAAGGTACCCATGAGAGAGGAATACATTCTAACACCAATATCCTTAGTTGTCGGCTAAGAATTGTTGATCACTGGGATCGAAGGTCCAACTGATGCATTAGGACTAGCATGGGCAAAGGACAATTGATGAATCATCAATATTTTACCTTCGTGAGGAAAAAATAAAGTGCGAAAAACATACGACACGACCACAGTCATGGAATAAGCCCAATTACACCCTAGTAGTAAATTATAGTCAAGGGGCGCATCAACCACTTCAACATCAACCTCCCCTGTCTTTCCACCTAACTGGACCAGAAAAGAGGAAATAATTCCGTGGGGTTGAAATGAATGACCATCAAATGCGGTCAACATAGCCAGAGATTGAGAGAGACTTGGAGAACCAATGGCTTTCCAATAGGTTAGGGACATCATGCACGTTGCAACACCTTCATCAATAACAATGTGTTTGATGGTATATTTCATGTAATCCACATGGATTTGAAAGGCCACGTGGTAAGGAAAGCGAGGATTAACATCCATGACATGAAACTTAATAAACTTTGAGCCACATAGATCTATAGCTCCTAAAGAGGATAACAAGGCATTCCTTTGTGAAGGACACATCTGGAGCACCTCCAAAGCTGAAATCACACAAGGGGTTTGACCCAGATCTTCGACAATCGAATAGTTCTGGGTAGCTCTGGCATTAGGATTGTGAGCAGAGAGTTATAGTACTCCTTTCGGAATATGAGGTAGAGGCTCTAGATTTTCGATATACAAATGTGTTTCTAGAGGAGGGGGAGGCTCTAGACCTGTAACAGTCTGTGAAGAACCGTAATAACAAGATCGAGTGGCTACATTAATTTGTGACTTGACCATATTAACAAATAGATGGTCACCTTCATGTGCCGAGGGGTTTTGATTCCCACTCGATGCATTTCCAGTATTGAAGGACCCCAAAGCCATGTGTTGATTATGTGGAAACGAATTAGTCAGCACAATGGGTGGTTGAGACAAGAGCCTTGAGGCTTCCTCAAGTTTGGGGCATAGGTGGGTAAGGTGACCATATTTACAAAGTTTACAAGGAAACTTCAATTTCTGCTTTTCTTTCCTTTCCTTACCAACATTATTATTCGATCTATCATTGTTAGTGTCATCCTTGGATTTATTATTATTTCTCCCACCCTTATGATTATTACCATGTCCTTTGTTTCTATTCCCTCCTGGTTGTTGGTTACCATTTGGGTTGGTCAACGACTGTACAGAATGCACATCCGCCGACTGAGTGGGAGTGGAGGACGAAGACAAAGCTTGTCCTGCTACAGACTAGCTTAGAGACAACTCCTTCAACTAGTTTGTCACTAAGTCTGTAGAATTAGCATTTGCAGAGCCTATAATGTCATATGCATGAGGCCCAGGATTTTGTCTAGGGTCATAATTTGACCTTGATGCATCTGGAAGAATTTCATATAACATCCCATACTAAGCATATATGAGGTCTAGTTGCTAGGCTTTGAAAATAACTTCTTCCTCAGATGTTACCCCATATGTAGAAACATCCTTTGAAATATAAGGCAATAGGGATTTAAGGAACCACTCCAACATAAAATATGGAGGATTGTAGGGTTTGATCAACCTCTTCCATATACACCACTCTTGTATATGGTCCGAGATATGTGTGGCCTTATCTTGGTGGAGGGACAACATGAGTTCTATGACGACATCGTAACAAGCTGACAATTGGAAGTGGTTGAGAAAGACCAACACCATCTTAATAATTTTTTCGTATGTTCCCCCTGGTAGTTCAATGTACCATTTCACTGCAACCCCCGTGAAGGTGCGTTGAAACAGTCTCAAATGAATAAAATCGTCATTAAGAGAATTGGATGAGCACCAAAGATGAAAAGTAGTGACATGATCACCCGGGTCCTCACCAATATTTCCCTTGATTTTTAGAATGTTTGAAGGAATCTTGGTTGGGACAGGGGGCCATGATGGATCGTGATGCACCGAGTCATTCATTAATCTCAAAAAATATGGAAAATCAAGCGTGGTGAGAAAAGGAAGTCGAGGTTGCAGCATCTGAACCCATGCTCTCGGGAAAGATTGATGTTGTGGGATTGCAGCCCATCCAGGGTTCAAGTATATACCACGGCCCTGTCCGGGATGGTAATATCCTCCTCCAAAATGATTCATAAGAGGTTGTATGGGAACCATACCTATAGGAAAAATATAATGAGGTTTATAAACATTGCCCCCAGCTAGAGGAACTCCATGTTGGGGGTTTCCCATAATATGAAACTGACCTCCTCTGGGTGGAACTCTGAAGGATAGAGGTGGATTTTTTATAACAACTGTGTTAGTTAGAATCAACGTGGAGGAGGAAGGGGAAAAGAATGGAACATAGGAAGTGGCTTGTCTTTTCGATTGAGTACTCCATCCAGGAGCATTAAGACTAGGATTAGACTTGAAAGAAAATGGAGGCTGACCCCCAACCGAAGGATTCATTTGGGGAATTTGACTTCCACCAAATTAGAGAGGAGTATCCAGAGGGGCCATACTCCTAAGTACAAAACTAGGATTTGCATTAGTCCATGGAATGGAGGATGAAAGTTGTGATGTCATATTTGGCATACCAAAAGAGAAAAGGTTAGAGACTGAAGGTATGGACTGAGAATTGTATCCAGGTGTACCAGAAAGAGACCTGAAAGGGTTCGTTACTATGAGTTGATTAGCAACCACAGGTCGGATAGGAGTAATGACGGGAACCTCTGGTACTACAACTGTTGTGGCTGAAGGAGTCGAAGGAACCCCATTAACTATAATAAGTATATGAGTCGAGGGACTCCCCATGTCATTCATACTTGACTCAGTACTCATAATCGTATAATCATAAGTCTAGTAAGTGGAGATATGTGTACCACGTTTAGTAACTTTGTGCCTCTTAGAAGGACAAGACTCAAGGTGTGGTGGTAACTTCAACAAACAACGAGACCTGCGAGAAAGCTGGTCTGGCTCCACGATGAATCAAGACTCGAGATATAAAAACAAAATCCTAGGGCCAACTGACAATCAGAGAGCACACCAAAATAAACAAAAAGGCCAAATGCACACAAACAAGATATAGTAGCTGAAAAGGGGCCTCCCTCACTAGAGTAGGTATGCCTCACCCAAGAGGGGCCTGAGACTCCCTTCAAAATATTGGAGGTATCAAAATCAGTTATAAGGGCCCTCATGGGCTTAACAATGCAGTCGGTCAGATCCCCTCGAAGAGGTAATGCTCCATAAATGTTATGTGATGTTCGACCCTTATTTGACTCAGGGTACCTGCAGAATAACACTTGCAAGTAACCTATGTGGCTACCTATGTCAAGCAACTAAATCCACCATGATATAACCAATGCGCAGGTGAACAGTCATAAGTCAGGTTCACCGTATGGGTAGGGTAACAAAGCCCGAAATAATTAAAGCACCGCCTCTCATGGAGGTAAAGGTACTAGCAAGACCCCTAAATACGAATAGATCCGCAGAAATGTCTCTGACGCTAAGAAGGTATTAGAGGGATATCTTTGCAACCAACTTCACGTGACCTCGTTCTTAACTCCAACGTGAGTAGAGTGTCCTAACGTCACTAATTACACAATTGATTTCACCACTCCCTGGTCAGAACATATGTTTAGTTTGATAGCATTGGAGAATTTTACTCACAAAATCCTATTATGAGGCCCTATATCCTATGCTTGTTTGTGTACTCTGAAAAATAAAATCGCTTCTAATCAATTTTAGTTAATCAACGTTACTTTTAATGGCTTTTGTTTACTCAAGATATATGGTCGTGAAACTGATGATATTATGACTCAACATATAAAAGAAATGAATATGAACATAGTGCTAAGTCCTAATCTTAAATTATCAAAAGATGGTAAGATTTTTCAAATGCAACTTTCAATGCAATTCTACAATTTCAATAAGATGTGATCCTTCCACATATTTCAAGATCAATACTAAATAACCAAAAGAACAAATGCCATAATGCAAATCTTTTTTGTATTTTCAAATGAAAGAAAAGAAAATGCAAGGAATCAATAACAACTTGATATACAGACCCTACTACAAGCAAAGAGAGACGAGCCAAGCAAGATACCAAGAAGCAAAAACTCACACCAAGATGCAAGGACAACTACTGAAAAACATGATAAGAAAGAAAACCACCCAAAAATTCAACAATAAGAAGGTTTCCTATCACTCTGTGGGCACTCAACAGTTAGGACATGGACCCAAGAAGACTCAACAACCAACCAAACTCACCCAAAAAACACCAAACTCATCCAGGAAGCCTACAAAGTTGATGTACGCGTCTGTTTGAGCAAAACTCGCGTATTTTCAAGCCTTATAGAAGGACAGATCGCATATGTTAAGGGAAAACCCACGTATATGTAGTAAAACACTGCCAGGGCAAGGGTTAAGCCAAGAAACTCAGATGCAAAGTAAAAATAGGCTGTCAAGCAATCAAGCGATAAGGAAACTCAGGCTAATAGAGAGCAGGTCAAGAAGAAAAACACTCAAAACCCTAAACATAAGATTCAATCCCCAGTATGGTCGCCAATTCTATTACGAGGAAAATCACTCTATGGCATGGGGTAAACCACAACAGACATAATGACACGCATAAATCAACTCTAATCCTAAGTATGCTATATAAATGAAATTCTAACAGGACAAGATCAAGATCCTACCTCGTCCGAATGTTTGATGAAGACCACCATTGAGCACGCAACTCAAAGCTTTATACCTGCAACTTGTCCTCAAAAACCAATCTATGCAAGCATATGGTTATAATATATAATGTTAGCATATAAAATAGCGCAATCCATTAACATTCATGACAAATACGCCCATGGAATAATAATTCAAATATTTGCAAGATATCAATTGGACGAGAAAAGAGTATTTCTATTAAAAATGATCAACAAAAGTGTATAAGTGACAAACTTTTGTGCCAACACACATCAGAATCGAGAAACTAAGTCCCTCCAGCTGGGCCTCCACCACTTCAATCCTCCACCAAAGGCAAGCTCATATAAAGTAGACAATGAGGTTCTCCATCAAAGAAGGAAGAACTTGGGGGTTGAACAATGTGTTTAAACTTTCAAGGATAAAGGGATGCAGACTCAATGTGAAGTGAAATTTCTCCAGAGTATCTTTGCTCTCAAAAGTTGAATTCTCTCCTCTTCCATGGTTTGGATATGGACAAATTTATAGCCTTCAAATGGAACTGAAGGGTCAAGTTAGAATGTTTCCAGTATAAGGAAGGCCAAGGATCATGGAGCTCATGACGTGACATGGAAACCCGACACAATTTTTAATTTTGAGAACCAAACCAATTGTACGCGGGTTGTAATGGAGCAACCTGTGTATACACATGTTGTCTAACTAGGAGAGCGCGTATATGTGGAAAAATATGATTTTTTAGCTCTGGAAGGTACAACAAGGTACTTCAAGTTTGTAGAGGGAAATGGAAAGGCCATCCAAGCAAGTTGCATGGGGTGAGGCAAAATTTTCTATAACATATATGATCCAGGAGCCACCCTCTAATCGCAATCCCTCTTCTGAAAGGCTATTTTCTACCCTATTCATGTCCCCATATATAAGAGATAAAGAGATGTGTGATAAAGTTCTCATTTGAGATTGTATATCATCATATAGAGGTTGCAAAGTGAAATTTCCGGGTGAAGTTTTCTTTTGTAACCATTGGATAACTAGAAGTGAATCCCCAAAAATTTGTAAATGTGAAACACCATATTCTTGGGCCAACAAGAGTGTTTGATAGCCATCAACTCACAATGATTATTAGTTTCCTATCTTATCCCAACTTTGAATGATATAGTGTGATTGGAGGAAAGATGCAAGATTCCTACTTAACCTCCTTTTGGAGGCTTTCTTTGAGAGGCACCATCAAAGTGTGCCCAAGGAAAGTCCTCATTGATTGCTTCTTCTTTCATAACCTATCTTTTTGTTTTTCCTCAACCTATGGATAAAAAATTAAAATATTTAGAGACTAAACTACACATTTGAGAGGTAAGGTCTCCTTTCCTTCAAATAGCTTCAGGTTTCTAGCGAGCCATACTCCCAAAGATATATTGAGTGGAAGAGAGATAAACTTCTTTGTGTCTTTGTTTGTATACCACAACCTAAAGGCTTCTTCAATATTTCCTCATTCCCATACATTCTTTAACCATGTCATACTTTCCACTTCTTTCCAGACCTCCTTTGAAGAGGAACACATGAGATGTAAGTGATCTATGGTTTCATCTGCTTTTTGACATAAGCTACACCAACATGGGCCAATTTTTGTTTTTATTTTTGTAGCACCTCCCAAGTAGGAGCCTTTTTATTTAGAATTAACCACATGAAAATTTTATTTTTGGATGTAACATCCCATTTTTGAAGCCCTGATTATATGTAATTAATCATGTCTACTGATTTCCATGCCATGGCATATAAACATTGTAAATGCATTATTATTTGATTGAAAAATGCCAACCTGCTCACTGATGGATGAAGACTTAAAGTAAAGGCCATGAGACCACGAGAGGGATTAGTGAGGGGGCAGAGAAAGGGGATTCATGTGCAAAATACCCCAAGCTACCTTGATGAATGATGTGGAGGAAATGACCATAATTTCCTCTAGCTTGCAACTAAATCAATTCAGTTAATGAGAAGGGGTTGGTAGTTGAACAACCAACCACCCCTAATGAATAAAGCTATGGGAGTTGGGTGGACAGAGAGTAGTTTCAACTCAGTTTCCAAGATTGACCTACATACTACTAACATAAGAAACGATGCATGCATGTGTGCAAGATGTTATCACATGCTAATTTGTATTAATTTTTCCAAAGCATCTTGCCCTTGTGCTATCTTTCCACTCAGATTTTAAAACTTTTTCTCCAGCTCCGTCAATATCCCATCACCTAAATTCTTCACTCGACTAATCATCCAAAATAGTCATGTCCTCCATGAGTCAAAATTGGCAAATATCCCAAACCTATATCTAGCCTTAATGCTTATCTAAATTTCTTGATCCCATCACTTCATTCATTTTTACCCTTATTATCATATTCCTGTTGAAAATTAAAAATATTCCTTTTATTAAGATTAAGCTCCTTTATCCTGTCCACAAAGTCATGTGATGAGCCTCATCTCTTGAAACCATACTTCATCTGAGTAATTAGACATGGTGCTGGATAAGTCACTCACACCATAGAGTGATATAAGAGCCACTCTTATAATCTAGAGGAGTAAATGCTCTGAACCAATTTTCATCTGGAAAGTCTCTGTTCATCATTCGTCTGGATGGTGATTATTTTCAATAAACTATTGATAGTCTTCAAGGCAGTTAGAACAAATATAGAACACAACTGTGTCTATCCATAGTAGTACATAACTACAATCCAGTGGTTTACTACCACACCAAGTAACACACAAGTACTTGATCAACAACGTATGGTTGCGAACAATGGAACAT